>JAUMHN010436211.1:0-11807 GCA_032360265.1 Heliamphora ciliata
ATTAAATTGTCAGTAATTAAATTTAATTGGCGGGTATCGAAAATCTTAACGTGGGAAGAAATGGTAAGCATTTAATAGCAGGAGCTCAATGCAAGACAGTCTTGAGATTATGGGTCAGAGTGCAATTACAGTTCTTTAGTGGTGTGAACTGTAATTCAGTATTTTATAGAAATTGCAGAAACCACTGCTGAATTTTCATAATTGCAAATACCGCTATGCATATTTCTTTAATTGCAAAAATCACTGGTAGCTGTTTGTGTTCCGCTGGAAGTCTTACTCATAATTACTCCCCAGTTCCCTGCTGTAGCCCTATATATACGCGGGTAGGCTGAACCAGTTTGAGATTGATACATCATATCATCAGATAGTTCATATCTCATATATCATTATTGAGATATTATTTTTTTTTTTCAAGACTTAAATATATCGGGGTTCTTCCAGTATAAGTTCTTGGAGGATCGTAACTCACACTACGTTCAAGAATCGCGTAAGGGAATACAGTAGAAGATCTGATAGGAGCTTCAACTCGGAATCAAGTCGTAGTTGAAGATTAGATCGACAAGAGGTATTCATCTAAATTAACTTTGGTTACACGGGTTTATTTTTTATCTTTCGTCGTCAAAATTTTTATCTAGAGCCCGTTTCGGCGTTTGCCCGTCCAGTTAATTTTTTACCGAAAATGGTTTTACAAAAATAATGATCTTGACAGTATTGCCTCCAACAATGGTCACCATCAAGGAGACCAAGGATTAAGTTCAAGGTTTTGAAATTGAAGGATATTTCTACATTGTTCACCCACAAAGTGATTTTTGTATCGGTGAGAAGGTCAGAATTCTTCATGTGGGCATAAAATAGCCTCACAAGAGTGGGGTAGTACGGATCTTAAATTTGCAACAAGTTTGTCTACCTAAGGGTGTCAAGCCATTGGGTAAACTTCATGCCCATAGGATTGAAAAATGAGAAATTAATAGACCTACCTGGTAAGATTTTGCGATTGGCAAAGTGAAGATGATAGAGATTCTTCATGGGAGTGGATTGGAACTTCAATGCAGCATCAAATCCCATCTCCTGGTTGAGTGACATCATCTTCTTCTTCTTCTTATTCGTCTTGGAACTAGAGGATTCGCCTGCATCCTTTCGCTTGCTTCTCTTACCCATGGTTCTCGGTGGCATGAGGGTTGTCGACCATAGGGCTTGTGTCGTAGAGTAGGGAGGATGAGGGAGAAAGGGAGACAAATAGACTTTTGAGAAAATGAACGGTTATGAGTGCGAAATAAAAAATGGGGGAAACTGCCTATTTATATTCTACGAAATGTGTCGACACTTTCCTTGTAGGTGTCGACACTTTTCACGTGTCTCTAGGGGTGTTTAAAAATGGTTTTTGTGTTGAAATTGCTTCAGCATGGGGTCTATACTTTAGGCTCGATGTGTTAACACTTTTCAAAAGTGATTTGGCACCTTTCGCACAGAAAGCAAGATAGCACATTGTGTCGACACTATTTAGCTGCGAGTCGACACTTTTCTCAAATTGTGTCGATACTATATACATTTGTATCGACACTTTTCACACATGTGTTGACACTTTTTAACATTGTGTCGACACCTTTCAGACAGCAAAGCATAGTATGAAAAAGGAGCAAAAAGTTATGATTAGTATGGCATATAAACATCAATTTAGAGCACAAAACATATCAAGTTCTCTTATAATATAACAGAATCTTTCTTCATTTAGAGATTTGGTGAAAATATTAGTAAGTTGGTGGTCTATGCTTATAAATTCAAGTTCTATATTTTCTTTTTGAACACAATCTCTCATAAAATGATGTTTGATTTATATGCGCTTTATTCTAGAGTGTTGAATTGGGTTCTTGGATATATTTATGGCACTAGTATTGTCATACTTAATAGGAATGCGATCTAAACAGAGTCTATAGTCTTCTAGTTGTTGTTTCATCTAAAAAACTTGTGCACAACAGCTACCAGCTGTAATGTACTTAGCCATAGCTATAACTAAGGCTACTGAGTTCTATTTCTTGCTAAACCAGAATATAAGTGAGTGTCATAGGAATTAGCATGTTCCACTTGTACTCTTCTTATCTATCTTATATCCAGCAAAGTCTGTATCAGAATAGCCAAATAATTTAAAGGCTTTTCCTATAGGATAGAATAATCTTAGGTTTTGTGTACCTAAGAGGTATCTAAAGATGCGCTTAACAACAGTTACATTTGATTTCTTAGGATTAGCTTAAAATCTAGCGCACAAGTATACACTAAACATAATATCTGGTCTACTAGCAATTAAGTACAGTAGAGAACCAATCATACGTCAATATTTCTTTTCTTCTACTGCCTTACCATTTTCATCTTTGTCCAGCTTTGTTGAAGGGCACATGAGAGTTCCCATAGGTTTTGAATTGAGCATGTCAAGCCTCTTTAACAAGTCTCTGGTGTATTTGAAATGATTTATGAAGATTACTTTTTGAGTTTGTTTGATTTGAAGTCCAAGGAAGTAGTTGAGCTCACCGATTATGCTCATTTTAAATTTCTCCTACATACACTTAGCAAAGTCCTTGCAGAGGATTTCATTAGTTGAGCCAAAAATTATATTATCGGCATAAATTTGTACAGCTAGCATGTCTTCGAACTTAAACTTGATAAAAAGAGTTATATCAATTTTCTCCTTGAAAATTGATTTTCAATCAAGAATTTGCTAAATATTTCATACCAAGCTCTTAGTACTTGCTTCAAACCATAGAGAGCCTTGATGAGTTTGAAAACATGATTTGAAAAGTTTGGATTTTCAAAACTAGG
Source organism: Heliamphora ciliata (assembly GCA_032360265.1). Taxonomy (NCBI): domain Eukaryota; kingdom Viridiplantae; phylum Streptophyta; class Magnoliopsida; order Ericales; family Sarraceniaceae; genus Heliamphora; species Heliamphora ciliata. The sequence goes on from JAUMHN010436211.1 coordinate 2,812, forward strand.
AGATTGTTTCACAAAAAACTTCCTCATAAATAAAACCATTTAGAAAGGTACTTTAAAAATCCATTTGATAAAGTTTAAAGTTTTTAAAGTATGCAAAAATAAGTAACATCCTAATGGCTTCAAGTCTAGCCACAGGTACAAAAATTTCATCAAAATCGATACCCTTTTCTTAATTATAATATTGGGCTACCAATCGAGCTTTATTTCTAAGAACTACTCCATTTTTATCCATTTTGTTTCTAAAAATCTATTTGGTACCAATAATGAAGTGATCCTTAGGTCTTGGGATTAAAATTTAAATTTTTTTTCTTGCAAATTGGTTTAGCTCTTCTTGCATAGCCAAGATAAAAAATTCATCGTTTTCAAATTTCTCAAAATATTTTGGCTCAGTCTGGAAAATAAATGCTAAATTACCACAAATATTATGTAAAGAGGATCTACTCTTTATACTTTGAGCTGAGTCACCAATGATCAAATCTTTTGAGTAACCAAGGGCATACCTCAATTCCTTTGGAAGATCATAATTTCCTTGATTTGAAGGACCTACATCATGTTGTTTTGCAATTTGTTACACATTGGTGTGTTCCTCTTGATTTGTCTTTGATGAAAACATTTTCAAGACCCTTTTCTGTGTCAACAATGTTATCTTCACAAAATTCTTTAGAAGAACTAATGTTAGTTTCATCAAACACAACATGTATAGTCTCTTCAACAGCAATGGTCCTTTTGTTGAAAACTCTATAGGTTTTACTAGATATTAAACATCCTAAGAAAATAATCTCATCAAATTTTGCATCAAACTTACCCAAAAGTTCTTTGTTGTTGTTCAAAACAAAACATTTACATCTAAAAGCACGAAAATAACAGATGTAGGATTTTCTTCCATTCCATAACTTATATGGGATTTTCATAAGAGAAGCTCGAATCATGGTTTTGTTCACAATATAACAAGTTGTATTGATAGCCTTGGTTCAAAAGTATCTTGGTAGGTTGTTTTCACAGAGCAAAGTTTTAGCCATTTCTTTAAGGGTCTTATTCTTTTTCTCAACAACACCATTTTGATGAGAGGTTCTAGGCGCAGAAAAGTTACGGACTATACCACTTTCTTCACAAAATTTTTCAAAATCTATTTTCAAATTTCCTACCATGGTCACTTATGATACTTGTGATTTGAAAATCTTTTTTATTTTGAATTCTCTGATATAGTTTTGAAAACATAGCAAAAGCTTCATCCTTATGAGTTAAGAATAATACCCAAGTGTATGTTGAAAAATCATCAACCATAACAAATGCATATCTATTACCTCCAAAACTAAGAGTTCTTGTTGGACCAAACAAGTCTATGTGCAACAGTTGTAATGGCCTAGAAGTTAAAATCACAGTTTTTGATTGAAAAGAACTTCTAACTTGTTTACCTTGTTGACATGCATCATAGATTTTATCTTTTTCAAACTTGAGTTGAGGCAAACCAACCACCAACTACTTTATTAAAAATTTTGAAATCAAATTCTTATGAGCATGTCCAACCATTCTATGCCATAGCCAACTGTTATCTCTCAAGGTAGCCAGACATTTTGTGTCATTTTTAGATATGTCATTAATATTGAAAGTGTAAATATTTTCATGCCTATGATTTTTAAAAATAACTTTGTTATCAGTTGTATTTTTAATGATACACTTAGAATGATCAAAGACAACTTTGTGGCCCTTGTCATAAAACTGACTAATGTTTAAAAGATTATACTTCAAACCATCAACAAGCCAAACAATTTCAATAGAAGAGGAAGGAGTTTTACCAATACTACCAGCTCCTATGATTTTGCCCTTGATATTGTCCTCGAATGTTACAAATCCACCAACTAAAAAAAAATCTTATTTTCTCTTTGGTTGATAACTTATGCCAACTTTGTCAAAAACACATTTTTGCATGCTAAGAAGTTAGTCAATGTTCTCTTTTCCTAGAGTAAATTTATGCAAAATTTTAGTAATGTTTTTTACTTTTTCTTTTAAGGATGTATTTTCATTTTTCAAAGTAGTTAGTTGGTTTGACAAAATTTGTTTTTCTTGTTTTAAAGATTCTAGTTCAGTTAAAAGAGTGAAAATCATTTTCTTAAGAATGACATTTTTTGCACTATTTTTTCTTAGCTCATCATGCATATCTTCAAAAGCAAATTGAAGTTCTTCTAAAGAAAATGAATCATCAATTACCTCATTGTCTTTTTCGGCCATGAGGTATAGATTTGTAACTTCATTCTCTTTTTTTTCATCTTCAACACTGTTGTCATCACTTTTTTCCTATGTAACTAGCATTGTTTTTCTGAATCCCTTTTTGTAGTGCTTTTAGAGTTAGCGACAGTCAGCCTTCATATGACTTGGCTCTTTGCATTTAAAGCAAATAATCTTATCCTTTTTGTGGCTGGTGTCACTTTTGAATTTGTTACTGGTTTTGTTAGCCTAATGGCATTTTAAATAGATTTTGATGATTTTATTAATTTATATTTTCTAATTAATTGATTTAAAAATATTATATTTAATTATTTTCAAATAAGTGTATCAACACTACATGTCAAACGAGTCGACACCTTATACCGTTTGTGCTGACATATTGCGCCAAATGGGTTGATACTTATTGTTCTTGAACAAAACATTTTGTGCCAGTGCCAATTGGCTTTTGGATTGACACCTTAAACCAAAGCACGCTTGACAAACTCAAGTGTGTTGACACCAAATAAGTTTGGGTCGACACCTCTAGTATTGAACAGGGATCCAAGTTGAGTCGACACTAATGCAAATGGGTTGACACCTCAGTACCTTGATGGGATTCAACTTGTGTAGACACCAACACACATATGAGTCGACACCAAGTGATCCTTCGAGTTTCAAACCACAGGTTTTATGTGTCGACACCAAAGTTACACGAGTGGACACCTAGATAGCATCCGAGAAACTCAACGTGTCGACACCAAAGAGCAACGGGTCGACACTAAGACTTCAAGTCATTCTCCGGACACTGACCCAAAAAGTGTTGACACCATAGAGCATTGAGTCGACATAAAGGCACCCTTTGAAAAGAAAGAGTTTAAGTCGACACAAAAATGAAGAAGGGTCGACATCGAAATTCCAATAGCCAAGTCGGACTTCTAGGATCGACACCAAAATGAAGAAGGGTCGACACCGTTTTTTTAGTAGCTAGAATCTCTCATCAGAGTCGACACCAACGAAGACATGAGTTGATACCATGAACAGAACATGAAGTCTTGAGTCGACCCAACTCCGATATGAGTGGACACCAAGGTCCCAACAGGAAAACTGAAGTCATGCATGAGTCGACACCAAAAGCTTTATGAGTCAACACCACTATGTTGGTAAGAAAAATACAAAAATAAGGTCGACACCAACGAAGCATTGAGTCGACATGTTTGACCAAAAACCAAGGCCAAGATCAGAATGGGTTGACAGCAAAGGAATATGTGTCGACACCTGCGACGGATTTTAAAATATTTTTTAGAGCATTTATTGCCTCCACCAACCCATCAACGGCCATATACTTCAGTGGACTATATACGGAGTTAATTTTCAGATTTTCAAACTTCTGAACAGTATTCTATTGATTGCATTGAAAGCTCAAATACTTTAAAAAAGTATTTACTGCTATCTTAACTTCTCTAGCCCAAATACTTTCTCTTATTTGCTCATTTATTTCTAATCATTGTAAAGAGTGATTGTTTGTGAATCTTTGATTCAATTCTCATTTATTGTAATGAGTGAGTCACCCTTGTGATCCTTTAAGAGAGTGTGAGAATTTCTTAAAGAAGAGCTAGCTTAAGAGTGTTTAGAAAAATAAGAGATTGTTTGTAGAAACCTCTTCAAGCTGTAACGGTTTTTGAATGTGCCTCTGAAGTATTAGGTTTTAGTGAAAATTATCAAGCGAAGTCTTAGAGAGTGTACATAGGCTTAGAAGAAATCGAACCACTATAAATCTCGGTGTTTGGTTTCAATCTCTCTCTCTTTAACCTTTTTAATTTCATTGTTGATATATTATTTTCTATATTTTATTGTGAAATTAAAAGATTTTTGAAAAAAATTCTAAAATTGTTATTATTGTTTTAAAACCAAATTCACCCCCTCTTGGGTTACCTAGGATCAACAATTGGTATCAGAACTTGAACTCTTGTTTAGTGACTTAACAGTCAAAGAGGATTCATGGCAACCAATATTGGACCAGTTCAACCAGAAGCACAGTCCACCAATAGATCTCCCTTGTTCAATAGAATAAATTATAATTATTAGAAAGCCATGATGAGGATTTACATCTAGACTGTTGACTATGACCTTTGGAGGGTCATCATAAATGGACCTAAAATGCCTACCAAAGTGGTAAAAGGAGCAACTATCCTTAAGCTTGAGAATGAATGGACTAAGGCTGATGTAAGAGAGATACAAAAAAATTGGTAAGGCCATGAACCTATTATATTGCTCTCTTAACCTTAATGAATTTAATAGGATCTTCACATGTACACTGCCAAAGAGATATGGGACAGATTTGAGGTTACCCATGAAGGATACAACCAAGTCAAAGAATCTAAAATAAGCATGCTTGTTCATAACTATGAATTGTTTAAGATGAAACATGATAAAACTATTGCTGAAATGTTTACTAGATTCACTAACATTATAAATGGACTAAAATCTCTTGGTAAGGTGTATACTAATGTAGAAATGAGGAGAAAGATTCTGAGGTGCATGCCAAAGAGTTGGGAAGCCAAAGTTACAGCTATTCAAGAGGTTAAAGACCTCACCACTCGTAGCTTGGAGGAACTTCTTAGGTCATTCATGACTCATGAGATGAACATCAAGATGGGTGATGAAGATGACAGCAAAATGAAGAAAGGTATTGCCTTCAAATCTTCCATCCCCGAGAATGAATCTGATGAAGACTCCTCCAGTGATGAAAATAAAGATCTTGCACTTATCCCAAGAAAGTTTAAGAGGTTTCTTATAAATAAGAAACAATAAAGAAGAAAATTCTTCAAGAAAGATGGGCACAAAGGTGAGCCCAACAAGTTCAAAGGAGAAACAAACAGATTCAAAAGTGACCACAAGAAGAATGAAATCATATGCTTTGAATGCAAAAAGCCTGATCACATGAAGGCCTAATGTCCCCAACCCAAAAAGTACTACGAAAAGGGGTTCAAGAAGATAATGTTGGCTGCATGGGGTGAGAGTGATGAAAGCTGCTCAGAAGATGAAAAAGATGAAAATGAAGTTGTAAACTTATGTCTTATGGCTAAGAAAGACAATGAGGTAATCAATGACTCTTTTTCATTAGAAGAACTTCAAGTTGCATTTGAAGATTTGCATGATAAGCTAAGAAAATGGGTGCTAAAAATGCTATTCTTAAGAAAATGATTCTTTCTTCATCTATTGAAATTGAATCTTTAAAAGAAGAAAAGCTTGCTCTGTCAAAACACGTAACTACTTTGTAAAATGAAAATCTATCTACTAAAGAGAAAGTTGAAGACCTTACAAAAATTATGCATAAGTTCACTCTTGAAAAAGAAAACTTGGATAAGTTTCTTGAAATGCAAAAATATGTTTTTGACAAGGCTAGTATAAGTTATCAACCAAAGAAGAAATAAAAATTTTTAAGCAACATTTTTGTTAAAGCATCTTCAAACCATTCAAATGCCACTTTCTTTTATTGCTATAAGCATGGACACATTATCACACATTGTCCACATAGAAAATGGCATACTTTACCTGCTAAAAGGGTTTGGGTTCCAAAGGGGACACACCCACATGGAACTAACTCTAATGGACCCTCCTTTGTAGGTGTGTCTCAAGTCCTCATTCAAGGAAGGGATGTGATACTTTGATAGTACTTGTTCAAGACATATGACTAGTGACAAGTTAATATTTGCCTCTCTCATGCCCAACGATGGTGGATTTGTCACATTTGGAGACAATAGTAAGGGCAAAATCATAAGTTGTATTTGTAAAACTCCTTCTCCTTCTATTGAAAATATTTTACTTGTTGATGATTTGAAACATAACCTTCTTAGAATTAGTCAACTTTGTGACAAAGGTCACAAAGTTATCTTTGATCATGCTAAGTGTGTTATGAAAACTCAACTGACAACAAAATTATTTTTGAAGGTCATAGGTATGAAAATATTTATACTTTCAATTTTAATGACCTATCTAAAAATGACACAAAATGCTCAGCTTCTTTAAGTGATAATAATTGGTTATGGCATAGAAGGATTGGACATGCCCACATAAATTTAATTTCAAAACTTTTAAAAAAGGAGTTGGTGGTTGGTTTGCCTCATCTCAAATTTGAAAATGATAAAATTTGTGATGCATGTCAACAAGGCAAACAAGTTAAAAGTTTTTTTCAATCAAAAATGGTGATTTCTACTTCTAAGCCTTTACAACTGTTCCACATGGACTTATTTGGTCCAACAAGGATTCTTAGCCTTGGTGGCTAAAGATATGCATTTGTTATAGTTGATGATTTCTCTAGATACACTTGGGTGTTATTTCTAGTTCATAAGGATGAAACCTTTGCTACTTTTTCAAAACTGTCTCAGATAATTTAAAATAAAAAAAAGTTTTCAAATCATAAGTATTAGAAATGATCATGGTAGAGAATTTGAAAACAATGATTTTGATAAGTTTTGTGATGAAAGTGGTATAGACCATAATTTCTCAGCATCTAGAACCCCTCAATAAAATAGTACTGTTGAGAGAAAAAATATGATTCTAGAAGAAATAGCTAGAACCATACTTTGAGAAAATAATTTACTAAGATACTTTTGGGCCAAGGCTGTCAACACAGCTTTTTATATTATGAACAAAGCCATGATTCTAGTTTCACTTAAGAAAACTCCGTATGAGATGTAGAATGGAAGAAAACTCAACATCAGTTATTTTCGTGCCTTTGGATGCAAATGTCTTGTTTTGAACAATAAGAAAGAACTTTTAGGCAAGTTCGATACAAAATCTAACGAGGATATTTTCTTAAGTTATTTTATATCTAGTAAAACCTATAGAATTTTTGACAAAAAGACCCTAGTTGTTAAAGAATTTATACATCTATTTTTGTATGAAGTTAACATTAGTTCTTCCAAGAAATTTTGTGAAGATAACATGGTTGACATAGAAAAAGAAGTTGAAAACATCTTCATCAAAGACTAAGAAAAGCAAAATCAATAGGAAGCCACAAATGAGTAGCACAATGCAGACCAACAGGCTGCAAGTCCCTCAAATTAGAAAAATTCAGATCTTCCTAAGGATGGAGGTATGCTCATGGTCATCCAAAAAATTTGATTATTGGTGACCCAGCTTAAGGTATAAAAATTAGATCTTCTCTACTTAATATTTGTGGTAATAAAGCATTTCTTTCCCAGAATGAACCAAGACATTTTGAGGAAACTGAAAACAATAATTTTTGGATCTTGGCTATGCAAGAAGAGTTAAACCAATTTAAAAGAAATAAAGTTTGGACTATATTCCTAAGGCTTAAGGATCACTCCATTATTAGTACAAAATTATTTTTAGGAACAAAATAGATACCCACCGATTAAATTAAATTACTAACAATTATATTTAATCGATTTCTCCAAAAATTCCTTAAGAACTTCTGTTTAACTTATTTAACTGTCGAATTAAAAAATTCACTTGCGGGGTTTGATTCGGTCAAAACTTATAAACTTTCTTAAAAGAGTATCATCAATCCCAATTATTCAAAATGTAAATTTCGTCACTAATTAATATTTACCATATAATTAATATCGCTATCTAACTCACCGAAATTATAAACTCATAAAAGATCGCACCCTCTAATAAATTAAAATAATGAATATTAAATATACACAAATAATAATTATTTCGAGAATAAGAGTATAAGTGTAATAACCCGAACTCAAGATATGAATAAAAAAGAAAGAACATCTCACAAGAAACGAAATCTCGAACCTAAGTACGATAAGAAGAAGAAGCACGACCGTTTAAGCTTTTCGAGCCCAAGACCCGGGATAGAGTGGGAACCACACAAACATGTATTAAAATCCTAATGTTGAGGATAAGAATTCAAAATTTTAAGTTCAAGTCGTTTAAGAAGAGAGTTATGCTCGAAAAGTCAAGAAACGAATCAATGTGAAAATACCTAAATTTTCTCCTACAATTAAATAAATAAAATTATTTTGATATATATATATATATATATATGTACACTAAAGTGGCTAGACCTAGGAATATGTGCCAAAACTTGGTGAGCAAGTTTCACAAACTCAAGTTAAGTTTAAAATAACTAAGCTTAGTTAACCCATGGTTAAGAAACTTCCTAGGAAGCTTCCTACTTGAATTTTTCTTATAAAAAGAACCCAAACACTCTATTCTTCCCTTGGAGTTTCGTGGATATAGACAGGGAGGGAGAAAGAGAGAGAGAGAGAGAGAGAAAGAAAGAAGAAGAAAAGAGAAGAAAGAAGAAGGGAGAGAAAGAACCAAGAAACTTTGGTGGAATCCATGGATGTTAAAGCTAATTCCTTGATCCAAATCATCAAAGAGTGATCTATATAAGGTAAGCAAGTCCCAAATGTTGGGAATGTATACTGAAAAGTCATGCTTTTTATGTATTTTATTCTGGATCCCTAGCATATTCATGAGAAACATTTTGAGATGGTTTTGCATTTATGATTTTATATTTATATTTGTGAAGTATGAATGCATAGTCTGTATACTCTGTCCAGTATTTGACTTAGTGCGTGCTGCACGGAAGATCGAATCAAAGGTTCTGACAGATTATACAGGTAGGCTCACAATCGCAATGGACCCCGACATTCCATTGGTACGATTGTAATACATCGTTATAGTAGCTGGTCTTGGCTAGGTCGAACGGCTCGAATTTAGGTTTTAGAAATTCGATGTTCGAACTCGATGTGTTAGTACACTTGGAGTGTATTGAGCGGGATCAACGGGATGATCGATTCTAT
>JAUMHN010436222.1:0-11807 GCA_032360265.1 Heliamphora ciliata
TTCCTTAAATGGGTGTTTTGGTGGGCTTTCGCGTGACCCAGATGTTTGGGGCGTGACAACTTGGTATCAGAGCTCTGGGCTCGAATACCTATGAGCCATGAAAAAGAGGGTACATCATCATGTGAGGATGCATGTGTGCTTGATTACATGTGTTACAGCGTTTCCCTAACATAGCATGATAGCTTGTGGTGCATACGTGGGCATAGAGGCTGGACCTTAGGATTGATTAGTCTTGCTTTTGGGCGTTTGGATTAACAAACTTGGGAGCCATATTAGAGCCGTGTTTCACGGACGTGATTTCTAGCAAGAAATCTAAGTAGGTTATCCAGATGGACGAGTCCTTCTTGTTGGTTCTTCTCGGTATATGAGATGTGTTGACATGATATTACGTGGCTATGTGTTAGCATGCTTATCTGTCTTTACATTAGCAATAACATGTTGTATGGATTCTTATCTTGTTATGTTGCTTTCGTACAGAGTTATGTCTACGCAGGGAGGACGAGGGCGAGGTCGAGGCCGTGGCCATAGTTTTGGCCGAAGGGACGTTCCAGTCCCAGACATTGGGGATGGTAATGCACCCCAAGGACCTGTTGCTGAGGGAGATCTGTTGCGTGAGATGATTGGCTCCATCCGGCAACTGGCTGAGGCCACTAGGGGAAGGGAGAGTGTACCCGAGCCTAGGGCGACGGTTGTGATGTGCGAATTTTGCCGCCTGGACCCTTGTACCTTTTTTGGGGATCCCAATCCCACAGTTGCCACTGAGTGGCTGGAGCTGATTACCAGGATCCTTGATTCGCTCCAGATTGAGGAAGATGATCTGAGGGTTATATGTGCCACCTTCCAATTAAGAGGGAGTGCTCATATGTGGTGGAAGTTCGCTAAGACCACAGTGGCAGGCACCTGGGATGCATTCACGAAGGTATTTCTGGAGAAATACTTTTCAGCGACTCTATGGGATCGCTACAGAGAGGACTTCCTATTTTTGACACAGGGGACGATGACAGTGCTTGAGTATGAGGCTGAGTTTAATAGCCTATCCAGGTTTGCATAGGAGATTGTACCTACCGATGAGTTCTGTGCGAAAAGGTTCGAGAGGGGTTTGAGGCCCGCTATCCGAGATAGGGTGGCAGCGTTTAGGATGCAGGTCTTTATAGAGCTGGTGGAGACTGTTATGAAAGTGGAGGACACTCTAAATGAGATGCGCAGAGACAGGGACAGTAGGAGTCAGTAAGGTGGGGGACGCACACAGGATTAGGGGCGCAGGGAGAACAAGCGTCGACGGACGTCCGGTTCGAGTTCGCATCCAGTGGGGTCGTATCCGCCACAGTCTTCTACGTCCACACCTCCCGTAGCTTCAATGGATCAGAGAGGGCTTCTTTGTCACAGATGCCAACAGCCAAGGCATCGTGCGGCAGAATGCCAGAGTCCAATGCCTGTTTAGGCACATTCGCAGTCGTAGGCTCAGGGGAGGGGACCAGTGGTGTGTTTTGAGTGTGGGAAGTCTGGACACATCCGAAGAAACTGTCCTCAGGCAGGGAGCATTCAGAGTACAGTAGGAGCACCAGCTGTTCCATCTAGCCAGGGACGATAGACGTTTCAGTAGCCTAGAGCTCAGACGTCCAGATTTGTAGAAAGGGGTGCATCAGTGCAGTCAGGAAGATAGCCGGTAGTTTAGAGCCGCAGCGAACTGGCCAGAGCTTATGTTCTTGCAGACCCTAGTTCAGCCAGAGCACCGTTTGTGCCCAATGCAGCTGCTACGACCTCCATGATCAGAGGTACCTTTCTAGTCTACAGATCATGGGCCAGTGTTCTTATCGACACCGGAGCATCACATTCATTTATTTCATCTACTTTTGCATCTGCTTTGGGATTAGAAATGGACTGGGGAGTGTGAAGTTGAGTCTTGTCTGTAAATCTTGCGTGTTGGAGGTCGCCGGTCGTAGTTTAGAGTTTGACTTTGTTATTCTAGACATGACCGCAATTGATGTCATCCTAGGGATGGATTGGCTGACCACCTATCGTGCCTTTATTGATTGCGATCGACGGAGGGTGACGATTTGTACACCAGACGGAGATTGCTTCTGTTTTGTGGGTGACCAGGATGAGGGTTTGAGGTCTATGCCAGGTGTTGTGCGGAACCAGGGTAACCTGGGTTTCCTTTTTGCGGCCCTTATGTTGGATGAGGTAGTTGGGGTTTGAGGAGAGTTACCTCTGGTGGTTTGCGACTATCTAGATGTCTTCCCTGACGATCTGTTTGAGTTACCGCCGAGCCGGGAGGTAGAGTTCTCTATTAATCTAGTTCCTAGAGCTACTCACATATCTATACTGTCTTATCATTTTGCACCCGCTGAGTTGCGTGAACTCAAGGTACAGCTTCAGGAGTTGCTAGACAGAGGGTTTATACGTTCGAGTACTCGGCGTGGGGAGCTTCTGCTCTTTTCGCAAAAAAGAAGGATTGGTCTTTGCGTCTGTGTATTGATTACCGGAAGCTGAATCAAGTAACAGTGAAGAACAAGTTCCGATGCCGAGGATAAATGAATTGTTTGATCAGCTGAGGGGTTCGAGCTGCTTCTTGAAAATTGACTTGAGGTCGAGATATCACCAGTTGAGGATTAGGGACGAGGACATAGCGAGGACCTCCTTCCGAACTCGCTATGGTCACTACGAGTTTTTTGTTATGCCGTTCGGTCTGACGAACGCTCCTGCTACGTTCATGAGTTTGATGAATCGAATTTTCCATCCTTATCTGGACAGCTTTGTGGTAGTGTTTGTGGATGATATTCTGATATATTCACCCACTAGGAAAGCACACGAGGATTACCTGCGGATCATATTACAGAATTTGAGAGAGCATCGCCTGTATGCGAAGTTTGAGAAGTGCGAGTTCTGGATGACTGAGGTGAGATTTTTGGGACACGTAGTGTCGACAGACGGGGTTTCGGTGGATTTGTCAAAGACAGATGCTGTGACCGGTTGGGAGTGACCGAAGAGTGTCTTTGAGATACGTAGTTTTCTGGGTCTAGCCAGTTACTATCGACGGTTCGTGAAGGACTTTGCTAGACTCGCTGCACCGATAACGCGTCGGACACGGAAGGGAGTTGTGTTTGTTTGGAGTGAGTCCTGTGAGTCAGCTTTCCAGGAGCTGAAGATGAGGTTGACTAGTCCGCCAGTGTTGATCATTCCAGAGCGAGGCTTGAGATATACTATGTACTGTGATGCTTCACATGACGGTCTTGGATGTGTTCTGATGCAGGGAGGTAAGGTTGTAGCCTATGGTTCCCGACAGTTGAAGATGCACGTGCGGAACTACCCGACACACAATTTGGAGTTGGCAGCAGTGGTCTTGACCTTGAAGACATGGCATCAGTATCTTTATGGTGAGCATTTCGAGGTTTTTTCCGATCACAAGCGCTTAAAATACTTGTTTTCGCAGAAGAACCTGAACTTACGCCAACGACGATGGATGGAGTTGTTAGAGGACTACGATTTTGACTTGTAGTACCATCTAGGGAAGGCCAATGTTGTGGCAGACGCGCTCAGTAGGAGACCTCACGGGTTGTTAGCTTCTGTGGCTATACGTGAGTGGCACATGCTTACAGATGTTGGGGAGTTTGATTTGTGCCTTAGGGAGATCGCGACGTGTGCCACCTTGTTTTCTGTAGTTACTCGACTAGCGTTGATAGCACGTGTACTAGAGGTCTAGCAGGCAGACCAGGAGGCTCAGATGATATGAGACCGCGTTGCTAGTGGCGAGGATACAACAGGATGGATTGTGAGTTCTGATCAGAGTTTGAGGTTAGCAGGCAGGTTATTTGTGCCAGAGTCTTGTCGAGCTGAGTTATTACATGAATGTCATCATTCTTGTCTTGTCGTGCATCCTGGAGGCACGAAGATGTACCATGACTTACGTTATCAGATTTATTGGACAAGGATGAAGAGAGACGTGATCCAGTTTGTTTCCCGATGCCTTACTTGGCAGCTGGTAAAGGCAGAACACCAGAGGCCTAAAGGATTGCTACAGTCACTACCTATATCAGAGTGGAAGTGAGAGCATGTCACGATGGACTTTCTGTCAGGACTTCCTCGGTCACCTAGAGGACACGACGCCATGTGGGTTGTGGTTGATAGGTTGACAAAGTCTGCACATTTTCTCTCCATCCGAGTGAGGGATTCGGTGGAATGACTGAGTAGCTTGTACGTCATGGAGGTAGTCAGATTGCACGGAGTGCCAGTATCTATTGTTTCAGGCCGAAACCCACACTTCACATCGCGCTTTTGGCAGAGTCTGCAGAAGGCCTTGGGGACGAACTTGATGTTCAGTTTTGCTTTTCACCCCTAGACGGATGGCCTGTCAGAGAGGACTATACAGATTCCGGAGGATATGCTGAGATCTTGTGTCCTTGATTTCAGAGGTTCGTGGGAGGATAATCTACCATTGGCAGAGTTTGCATACAACAACAACTATCAGTCTAGTATTGGGATGGCACCGTATGAGGCTTTGTATGGTAGACCGTGTAGATCACCTGTATGTTGGACAGATGTGGGGGAGACCATAGTCTTGGGACCCGACATGGTACTGGAGACGATAGAGAAGGTTATAGTGATTCGCCAACTCCTTGTGATAGCACAGAGCCGTCAGAAGAGGTATGCAAATCATAGGAGATGACCTTTGGAGATTGCAGTGGGGGATCATGTGTTTCTTAAAGTCTCGCCACATAGAGGTTTAATGAGGTTTGGTCGTAGCGGAAAGCTATCACCGCGCTTCATTAGACCACTTGAGATCCTTGACAGAGTTGGAGAGGTTGCTTATCGTTTGGCTTTGCCACCACAGTTAACATCTGTGCATAACCTGTTCCACGTTTCTATGCTTCGGAGGTATGAGCCAGATCCTTCACATCTGTTAGATTGGGCAGAGCAGCGGATTCATGTGGATGCCACCTATGAGGAGCGTCCAGTGAGGATTCTTGATACGAAGTAGCAGCTTTTATGGGGCAGAACTATTGTGTATGTCATGATCTTATGGCTTCATCATGGGGTTGAAAAACCGACATGGGAGCATGAGTCTGGGATGCGTGCTAGATACCCAGACATGTTTACCTCGTGACTTTGTTGAGAATTTTGGGGGCGAAATTACTTAAGGAGGGAGAGTTGTGAGACCCTAAACCATTTAATTTTGAGTTTCGTATATTCATAACGTGTTTTTCCTCCATGTTTTATAGCATCGATGTATGGTTTATGCTTTACAGTTGTAGAAAAACATGTGTAAATGTGTTTTATGCTTTCCCAGACCTTGGTTAGGTGGGTTGGGTTGATTTTTGGCTTGAAACACCGTAGCAAATTTCAGTACGCCTCTGCTGTGGAGTTCGGTCAACTGGGGGATCCTGTTCGGTCGACTGAACTGGTTTTTCTGAGTTCAGTCGACCGAATAGTGTTTTTTTGGTTTTTCTATAAAGGTTCCAGTGGCGGTGCTTTTGAGCAAAAACCTTTCTTCAAACCTAAGAAACCCCTTTTCTCTGCCTTCTCTCTAGTTTTGAGGGCCCGGGGGTTGATTTTGTGTGGGTTCCTTTGTGAATCCTTGCTATTGGGGTCGAGAGCTTCGCATCCATCTGGTCGGATTCTCGTTTTGACGCCGTTCAGTTTTGAGACATCGAGTTCTTGACTCTCCGAAGTAGGATTCTTGACCTTACTACTGTATAATGGTGTTTTGTGTAATTATACGTGTTTTCACTGGGTAAAAAATACATCAAATGTGATTTTCATGTGTAACCTTGGTTTTTGGGTAAAGTGAGTTTTTACGCCATTTCTTGGTTATATACATGATCCGAGTGTGTTGACATCCGTGGTTTGCAAAAGGAGGTTTGAAAACGGTGATTTGTGAAATCGGGTGAAAAATGTCTTTTTGGAGGTTTGGAGCTAACCCGCGGAGTTGAGTCTCACCTTTTAAACGTTTGGTTAGAAATGGTTTTAGATCTCTATATTGATGGATTGGATCTCTTTTTATACATGTGTTGTATAAACAGTTTAATGAATTTTTGTAATTGAGATACGGTAGGTTTTTAAATGTTCTCCATAGATGTACCGTGATAGTTGGTATTGTTGAGTTGGGCTTCCATTGCTCCTCGGTGTAAGTCTGGAAACGTGCGTAGCTAGGTGCTCTGTACCTTCGGGCTAGTCCCCATAAATTGAGTGTGATTGGGTGCTTTGTACTCTCGGGCTCAGGTCCCGTAAATTAAGCAGCAGGTGCTCTATACCTTCAGGCTAGTTCCCGTAAATTGAGTGTTTCGGTTGCCTCCGTTAATGGCGTCGTTGTTGTAACTCCGTATAGAACTTGTCATTACTAAGCCTGCGGGTCGAGGGTAATGGACGAGAGTCTATAGTTGTTACCTTTGTCGGTATGGCAGAGTCGGTACATAGGATTACATTTTATCTTCTCCTCGGCTGTGTGGCCTGAGTCGAGCTTACTGTTTTATTTGCAGCTTTCCCTTAACTGTGGCATGATATTTGTTAGGATGATATGCATAGTTTGAAGGATAAAAAATGTGGTGTTTTATGAGATAAAACCTTTTGAGCCTCGTGTTAGTCTTGTGAAAAATTGATGGTTTTTTAGAGGAAAACCTTTTTGGCTCTCGTGGTTGAGCCCGTGTGTGTATAATTGCATTGCCTTCTTTACGGTTTTATTGTCTACGTTCTATTGGGCTTCGGCTCACGGAGTGGGACTTTGCTGTAAAACCTTTTCAGGTGAGCATAAGGAGTTGACCTAGTTGCAGAGGTGATGGAAGACTTACTGTAGTTTTTCCTATTTTTTGTACATGTACTTTTACATGTAATGCCTTTGATGGCTGGTTTTGTACGCCTTTAGGCGATATGTTTATTCATGTATGAGATGCATGTTTTCAGTTTATGAGAGTTGAACTCTGGGGACTTTTATCCAAATGTTGTATACTTTGATTTCCAACTGTAAAACCTATTTTCTAAATGGGTGTTTTGGTGGGCTTTCACGTGACCCTGGTGTTTGGGGCGTGATAGTTTTGGTTACAAGTTTAAAAAAAATTTACTTGTGAATTAAATGAGAAATATTTTTGTGAACTAAAGGTCATACACTTGTGTTCAATTATTTGATCTAAGAAATTTTAAATAATTCAATTCACCCCCCTCTTGGGATTACACACGTAATATCACATGGTTTATGTTTTGGAGTTGTAGAACAGCATGTAGATGTGTTTTACGCTTTCTCGGACATTGTTTAGGCTTGTGTGGTTGGCCTTAGAACTGAAAAATTGTGACCAAGACAGTAGGCTGTGACACATGGGTTCGGTCGACTGAACTGGTATGTTCGGTCGACTGAACTATGTTTCTAGAGTTCAGTCGACCGAACCGAAGGGTTCGGTCGACTGAACTAGACGGTGGTGCACTTTTTGAGGAGCTTCAGTCGACTAAAGTGGCCTCTTCAGTCGACTAAACTGCCTTTTTGCCGAGCCTATAAGTATTCCAGTGGGTTGGAACGTTTGGGAAAAGTTTATTTCTTCTTTTTCTTTGCCTTCTCTTTACATATTTGAGTTGCTTGAGCCTAGTTTTTGACGATCAACTTGTGGATCCCTACTATTCACGCTGCTAGCTTTGTGTTCGACCGATCAGATTCCTGTTCCGATGTGGTTCAAATTTTGAGGCTTTGAGTTTCGACTCGCCGAGGTAGAATTCTAGACCCTACTGCTATATTAGGGTGTTATATGTAGTTGTATATTTTTTCATCGATAGAAAATGCTTCAAATGTCATATTTGTGTTTAAATCTTTTTTTGGGGGTAAAAAGCATATTTTTTGCTTTTCTTGGTTTAGTACAGCTTATGACATGTGGACATATGATTTTCAAAGGTTGTTTTGAAAACAGTGGTTTTTGTTGGAAAACGATGATTTTGATTGAAATCTCAACATTTTATGTTTTGGAGGTTTGAAGCTCGCCTTTGGGGTTGAGTCTCAGGTTTTGAAACATTTTGTTGAAAACAAAAAAAATATTTTAAAATATTTGTTTTTTGATCTCCATGTTGATGGATGGATCTAAATACATGTATAATGTATTTTGTGGAAAGGTTTTCGTAGTTGAGTTACAGTTCAATTTTTAGAAGATTATCTAGATGTACCGGGATGACGGGTATTTGGCACGAGTTGCTCTCGGTGAAAGTCCAAAATCGTGCACAGAGTAGGTACCTTTGTTATCCTTCAGGGTAATTCCCGTAAAGAAGGTCAGTTGGGTGCTTTTATCCCTCGGGTTGTCGCCCGTAAAGTCAACATTTATGTCGTGGTGCTCCGTATAGAACTTGTCATTACCTAACGAGTCTTGAACGGCTGGGGTCTAGGGTAATGAAGGAGTCTATAATTGTTATCTCTGTCCTCTTGTGATGGAGTCGATACATAGGATCTTATTCTTCTTCTTTTTCCACGTGGTACATTCCGTGAGGGAACAATGTTTTTGGTTACTATTTTTTCTTAACTGTGGTTGATTATTTGCATTTGTTGCAACACCTGATTTGAAGGATGAAAACATGGGTTTTATGAAAAAAAACCATTTTAAGACTCGTGGTGGTCTGTGGGAAAAAGTATTTTGGTTTTGTGGTTGAGTACGCTCCCACTCTATATGATTGTATATTTTCTGCTTTATAGCTTTATTGTCTATTTCTATTGGGCTTCGGCTCACGAGTGGGATTTTTTGTAAAACCATTTTCAAGTGATGATGATGTGGATGAGATGTAGCTTTGGTGGTGCCCGCAGTGGCAGAAGACTTTTGTAGTTTTTCTTTTTGGTATGCTTATTCCTGAAGGCAAGTTTTGTACGTCGTAAGGCGATATACTATATGTATGTTGGAAGTATATGCCTTTGTTTATGAAAGATATCTTTTGTTGGGTATTTTTCTAATTTCAACAGGTGGATTTAAATAAATGAAAACTTATTTTCATAAAACTGGTGTTTGGTGAATTTTCACGTGACCCTGGATTTTGGGGCGTGACAACTTGGTATCAGAACTTTGGGTTCGAATACCTAAGAGCCATGGAAAAAGTGATTTATCACCTGGTGAGGTTGATTATGTATGCTTGCTTGCATGTGTTTAAACGTTGTTTTATAACATGCTGTTAGCTTTCTGAGAATGATAGTTGTGTATATGTGGGTATAGAGGTTGAATATCAGGATTGATGAGTCTTACCTTAGGGCGTTTGGAATAACAAATTTGGAAGCCAAGTTAGAAACGCGTTTGGCCGATGTGTTTTCTAGCACGGAATCTGAATAGGTTATCCAAATTGATAAGTCTGTGTTGTTAGTTCTCCTCGGTATGTGAGACGTGTTTGCATGATCTTATATGGCTATGTGATAGCATGATGATGTGTTTATGTTACGTAGTAACATGTTGTAGGAAACCTTATCCTATTTATATTGCTTCTTATAGAATTATGTCCACACAGGGAGTGCAGGGACGGAGCCGTGGCCGAGGACGTGCCTATGCTCAAGTTCCAGAGGAAGGAAACATTCCTGCCCCACTGGAACAAGTGGGTGGTGCTGACATGGGCGGCGCCGATGTTGTTCAGGAGATGTTGGCTACTATGCGAGCGATGGCTGAAGCTACCCGGGCTAGTGTGAGGGTTCCTGAGCCAAGGGCTTCTATGGCCCTGAGGGAGTTTCGGCGGTTGGATCCTCCAACCTTTGCTGGGGAGCCGAACCCCAAGGTGGCTACTGAGTGGTTGGAAGTGACCACGCCGATCTTCGATACTCTAGATATCGAGGAGGATGCTCTGCGCATAAAGTTGGCGGCATTTCAACTGCGGGAAGATGCTAGAGAGTGGTGGAAGTTCGCCAAAACCACGATGGATGACACGTGGGCCACTTTCATGAGAGTCTTTTTGGAGAAGTATTTCCTGAGATCTTCGAGAGATACGTACCGAGAGGAGTTCCTTTCCCTTGTTCAGGGGAATCTGTCGGTGGTCTAGTATGAGGCCAAGTTCGCGAATCTGTCGTGGTTCGCACCAGAGATGGTATCGATAGAGAAGTTGCGTACTTGGAGGTTTGAGAGAGGACTTCGACCTGCTATCAAGGATAGGGTTACAGCTGTGAATGTGGAGGTGTATATCAAGTTGGTGGAAGCTGCTATCCGGGTAGAGAACTCGTTGGCAGACAGCTGCAGGATTAGAGAGAGCGGGAGCCAGCGGGGCAGTGGAGATGCACAGTTCCAGAGGCGAGAGAAAAAGCGCCAGAGGTCGTCTAGACCTAGTTCTCATGTTGTCGGATTGTATCAGCCGCAGTAGTCTGCACCTATATTTTCAGTGGCCTCGACAGGGAGGCCAGAGCAGAGAGGGTTGATCTGTTATAGATGCGGACAGCTGGGGCATCATTCAGTTGAGTGCCCGCAGAAGGGCCACGCTCAGAGTTCAGCGCCCGTCTAGTCACAGACGAGAAACCCACCTATCTTTTTTGGGTGTGGTCAGTCCAGGCACTTTCGCAGACACTGTCCCAGAAAGGGGAATGTCCAGGGCGCGACAGGGGCGTCGGTTGCTTCATCTGTACAGAGGTGACAGGCTCCACAGCAGCCTAGGGCTCAGACATCTAGGTTTGCAGAGGGAGGTACTTCAGCTCAGTCAGTGACGCAGCCATCGACTCAGGGTTATGGTGGGCAGACCAGACTGCCGTAGGCTAGGGCTTATGTTCTTGCTGATCCCGGTGCTTCCAAGGCACCAGTTGGACCTGATGCTGCAGCTACTCCAGCCATGATAAGAGGTACTCTTCTAGTCTTTAGATCATGGGCCAATGTTCTAATCGACACAGGAGCATCACATTCTTTTATCTCTTTCATTTTTGCATCTGCATTGGGGTTGAAGGTAGACTCGTTGGGTAGTGTGTGGAGTGTGGAGACCCCAGTCAGTGGGAATGTGATATTGAGTAGAGTTTGTAGATCTTGTGAGTTAGGAGTCGTCGGTCGTTGTTTAGAGTTTGATTTTATCATTCTAGACGTGACCACGTTTGATGTCATCCTGGGGATGGACTAGCTGACTACCTACCGTACCTTTATAGATTGTGAGCATCAGAGAGTGTCGATCTGTACGCCGGAGGGTGACTGCTTCTACTTTGTAGAAGTGGTGGAAATATTTTGAAAATGTTGTTTGATCTCCATGATTAGTGGATGACGTGGCGGATGGCCATTGAAACTTTTTATACATGATTAATGTATAATTGTTTAAATATTTTTGTAGTTGAGCTATGTGATGATTTTTAATGATTTGATAGATGTGCCGTGATAGTGCGTGTGTATTGGGCCGCCATTGCTCCTCGGTGAAAGTCCAAAAACTTGCGCGAGTAGGTGTTTTGCTCCTTCAGGTTAATCTCCGTAAATGAAGTGGTAGGTGCTTGAGTTTCGAAATTTAAACGTTTTGGTAGAAATGGTGAAAATATTTTGAAAATGTTGTTTGATCTCCATGATTAGTGGATGACGTGGCGGATGGCCATTGGAACTTTTTATACATGATTAATGTATAATTGTTTAAATGTTTTCGTAGTTGAGCTACGTGATGATTTTTAATGATTTGATAGATGTGCCGTGATAGTGCGTGTGTATTGGGCCACCATTGCTCCTCGGTGAAAGTCCAAAAACTTGCACGAGTAGGTGTTTCGCTCCTTCAGGTTAATCTCCGTAAATGAAGTGGTAGGTGCTTCGCTCCTTCAGGCCGATCTCGTAAATGAAGTCGTTGCCCCTATGTGAGGCGTACGTTGTTGTGACTCCATATAGAACTTGTCATTACCTAGCAAGTTTGTGTAGCTTAGGTCTAGAGTA
>JAUMHN010436233.1:0-11806 GCA_032360265.1 Heliamphora ciliata
CTCAAATCAAACCTCCAAACTCTTGTATATGATACCCACAAGGATATGTAAGCCCAAGCTTACCATAAAGCCACAAAGGAAACCCTCAAAACATGGTTTCATCCACCCAAACGCCGAAAAAAGGTTTTAACCCAAAACTGGATCTAAAACACAAATCATCTTTTCATGCGTTTTTAAATGGTAAAACATCATAAGATTACATATATATCCCTTATGCAATAGTAGAATTTGAAATCCTACCTCGTTGGGTCAAAAATTTGATGCCTCGATCCACGTGCAAAATCAAACTTCGCCGGAATCAAATTCTGACTACATGGTTGCGAAGCCCTCGATACCGTAACCAAGGATCAGCAGTTAGTTTATCAAAAACCAAGCCCCCGGGCCCCCGAGAAGTTAGAGAGATGGCAGAGAGAATTTGGAGAAAACTTAGGAGTTAAGTTTTCAAAATATCTTTTTAGAAAATATCTAACTTCCGATATTTATAGGTCTCCAAAATATCTTTTTTTTTTAAATTTTTGAAATTCGCACGGCAACTCCCTACAACCCCGAGAACCAATCCCGCACGCTCAGATAAACATAAACATGCATCAAAACGAATAAATCATACACCGCAGACATACATATGCAAAACACATCATATATACATATAAGTCTCAAAAAGAGGCGGGTCCGGGTCTCAAGTTCTTTTGATAGAAAGATTTCACCTTTTGAGATCTTTCCAACGGTATAAAATACATCAAAAACAGAGTTCGGCAAGAGGTCAAAAAAGTGTCGAAAAGTTAGCAGTTCTAGGCAGCGGCGCTGGTGAGCGATGACAGTTTGTTCTAGGTAATTTTTTGGCAGCAGATTTTTACATAAAAAAATAGTACATTTCAAAAGTTTTCTTTTAATATAAAGTACGTCAAAAAATGGTGTTTGGGAAGAGATTGAAAAAGCCTCGAAAAGTTGGCAGCGCAGTGCTGTGGCGGGCAGCAGCTTTTTTTGAGGTTCGGACTATTTTTTTAGCCATTTTTGGTACTGGTTTCGAGCAGATTTATTGACAAAAAAATCTCATATGTTGAAAGCTTTCCAACAGTATAAAGCTTGTCGAAAATGGAGCGCGGATGAGACGGCAGGAGCCGCCTAAAGGTGGCAGCAAGGTGGTCCTGGCGGTAGCTGGTGGTTACCGGCGACTTTCTCTCTTCTGGGGCTAATTTTGATATATATTCTGATATATACAAGACTGATATGATATATATTGATATATCAGATAGTATTAGGGAAGCTTGATGCAATTAGGACACTAAATCAAAAGCGAACAGGGATTGAAACAGCTGATTCTGTTAGGGAAACTGACACATCTCAGTGTGTCACTGACATCATAAAATAGAGATATGTGCATATCGTGTTTATATATATATATATATATATATATATATATATGAACTACGTGGATGATTGCATATCTATTTTATTTATCCTGTTAATTTAAATAATTTAAAATTTTGATTTTAATTAAAATAATTTGTAATAGAAAATAAAATCAAGTTTTTAATTAATTAATTTTAATTAAATGAAAAAAATTTAGATATTTTATTTTGTTTTACAAAATATCATGTTTAAGATAATTTTCTTTTAAAAAATCAGATATTTTGAAAAAATGTGAGAATTAATTTTGAATTTTAAATTAATTAAATAAAAAATATTTAATCAAAATAAATTATTATTTTTCAAAAAATGTGGAACAAAAAATAAAATAAATAAATGACATTAATCACTACCTTAACTGAAAAGCTGAAGGAAAAATTGTGCATTTATTAAATTTTATTTGTTACGCATTTAAACACGAAAAATTGTTTGATAAACTAGAATATTTAAAATCATGTACACGAAAAGATGTTTAATTCTTTCATATCGTGTAGCTTTCGAAATTAATAAATTTATTTAAATTAAACAGATTTTTATAACTCTAAAAAATATTTTTAAAATCTAAGTGTGAGAAGAAATTTATTCACAGATAAATCCCACGGTCTCCATCACCAGTTTGTAGATAATGCAATTAAACCCTGCGTATTGGCAGTAAGGCCTTCCTCTCCAACGGACAGATCAATTGCGATATCGTTAGTATAAACCTCCTTTAGGTATAATTTTGAATAATTGTTAGTGTGAATCACTTCTCCATCTGAAAGGTCCTTGCGAAGCTATTAATTTAGAATTAGGTAATGGTTAGCACTTAGCTGTATATAATAGTATCCTCTCTATCTGAATTACTGCTATTATTTACTAGATCGAAACTATGTCAGTTATTTAATTATTATTGGCATGGTCAGTTGCCTAGATAGTAAAATTAAAAGGAATTAGCCTGTCTGGTCTTATGAAGGAAAGTAGACGTCCTCCCATTGAGGTATGCTATTATCAAGTTACCAGGTTGCTGGCAAATTAATTTTAAAATGGTAGAGGGAACCAAAATAAAATAAATTCAAAATTTTGTTCATCATAATTAACGTTTTTTTTAGTTATGTGATTCTCAGGATTAAAATGGCTTTGAATCCATTCGCTTTAATACTCAAAGAAAACAAACTAACGAGACTGAATTTTGTTGACTAAAAATATAACTTTAATATAGTTTTAACTACAAATGGTATTCCTTCATTACTAGGAAATGTGTTTTTTTCTGAAAAAAGTTCTTTCTCTCGGCCGAAAGGCATGAAAAAGAAAAAGGTTCAGAAATAGGGAGATACGGTTTTCAGGGTAGTTAGTGGGCCACGGACTGGTGAAAAAAAGCCAAAAGACAGATGTTTTTACTACAACTAAACTCGGCACTGGAAAAAGTTATGTCTAATATTTCTCAAAAGGTAGAACAAATAGGGTAATTCTGTTCACTGGTTGTGAAAACATATGTAGCGGTATTATCTACTAGTACCTGGTGTGTAGATACGGGAGCCACTAATCATGTCTGTAATTCATTATAGGGGTTCCAAAAAATCTGACAACTTAGTAATGTGGAGATTTACCTGCATATGGACAATAATACAAAGATAACAACAGTTGCAGTAAGAGATGTCACTCTCAATTTTGGTAGAAATCGGGTTTTAATATTGAGAGATTGTCTTTATGTACCTGCCATTAGAAGGAACTTAGTTTTCGTTTCTAAATTGTCTAAAGAATGATATTTGATTTATTTTAATAACTCTGTGGTTATTAAGGATAATAAAGAGGTTATCTATTTTGGTATATTGGTGGATGATCTTTATATTATTACTTCAATCTCTCCTACACTGCAACTGACTGAAATGAATAACACATCTAATTTACCATATAAGATAAAGTTTTATTCTTTAATGAACCAAACGTTTCTTTAGCACTGACGCTTGGGTCATATTAATCTAAAAAGGATAAATAGACTCGTAGCAGATGAACTTTTGAGTTCATTAGAAGTGGGGGCACTTCCAGTCTGTGAATCTTGCTTAGAAGGTAAAATGACCAAGAGACCCTTTTCGGCCAAAGACTATAGAGGTAAAGAACCGTTGGAGCTGGTTCATTCTGATGCGTGTGGTCCTATGACAATCTAAGTTAGAGGTGATTTTGAGTACTTCATTAGTTTCATTGATGACTACTCAAGGTATGGATACATTTACCTGATGCACCGTAAGTCTAAATACTTTGAAAAATTCAAAGAATTTAAGGCGGAGGCGGAGAAGCATCTAGGTAAAAGTATCAAATCACTACGATCCGACTGTGGTAAAGAATACCTCTTTGAAGAGTTTAAGGACTACTTGTCATGAGAGGAGATTACATTCCAATTGATTGCACCTGGCACTCCGCAGCAGAATGGTGTAGTAAAAAGAAGGAATAAGACTCTTATGGAAATGGTAAGGTCCATGATGAGTTACTCAGGTTTACTTAATTCGTTTTGGGGGCTCGCTTTAGAGACAGCATCTTACATTCTGAACTTGGTACCTTCTAAGTTAGTACCTTTTACACCCACAAAATTGTGGACCAGGCATAAGCCTAGTCTGAAACACATTCAGATTTAGAGGTGTCTAGCACATGTTCTAAAAGGGAACACTGGTAAGTTGGAATCGAGGACCGAAGTCTGTTTCTTTGTAGGTTATCCCAAGAGAACGAAGGGTGGTCTGTTTTATTAT
Organism: Heliamphora ciliata; assembly: GCA_032360265.1. Lineage (NCBI taxonomy): Eukaryota > Viridiplantae > Streptophyta > Magnoliopsida > Ericales > Sarraceniaceae > Heliamphora > Heliamphora ciliata. The sequence goes on from JAUMHN010436233.1 coordinate 4,128, forward strand.
CCCAAGGATCATAAGAACTCTCTTTTTCAAGACAGATTTTTCACTTTTTAAAGTTTCAATTTCAGTTGAGGAGGAAAGAACTAACTTTTTCAAAATAGAATTCTTTGCACCCAATTTTCTCAACTCATCATGCAAATCTTCAAATGCACTTTGCAATTAATTTAGAGAAAAAGGGTCAAGGATTACCTCATTATCTTATCTAGCCGTAAGGCATAGATTTGCTACTTCATTTTTTTCATTTTCATCTTCAGAACTGTTATCATCACTCTCACCCCATGCAGCAATCATGGCTTTTTTTGAAGCCCTTTTTGAATTACTTTTTGAGCTGAGGATATTCATCTTTGACGTGTCCAGGTTTTTTACACTCATAGCAGATGATTTCTTCTTTCTTAAAGTTGCTTTTGAATTTTTTTGAGTCGCCTTTGAATTTGGTAGGCTCGCCTCGGTGTCCTTCCTTCTTGAAGAACTTTCTTCCTCTTTGTTTCGTATTTTTAAGAAACCTTTTGAATTTTTTCGTGAAGAGGGCCAAGTCTTCATTCTCATCACTTGAGGAGTCTTTCTCGGATTACTCGTCATGTGTTGAGGACTTAAAGACAATGCCTTTCCTCTTTTTGTTATCATCCTCATCATCCATCTTGATGTTCATCTCATGGGTCAAGAGAGAACCAAGGAGCTTTTCTAGATTGAGTGTGTTGAGGTCTTTAACTTCTTGAATAGCTGTGACCTTTGCTTCACAGCTCTTAGGCATGCACCTAAGAATTTTTCTTACTATCTCTGCATTAGTATAAATCTTGCCAAGAGATTTTAGTCCATTAATAATGTCAGTGAAGCAAATAATCATATCAGAAATTGTTTCATCATGCTTCATTTTGAATAATTCATAGTTATGTACAAACAGACTGATTTTTGACTCTTTCACTTGATTTTTACCCTCATGGGTAACTTCGAGTTTATTCCATATTTGTTTTGCGGTATCATATGTAGAGATCCTATTGAACTCATTTGGGTCAAGTGAGCAATATAGGAGATTTATAACTTTAGCATTTTTTTGTATCTCTCTAATATCATTTTCAATCCATTTAGCCTCTAGTTTGGAGACGGCAGCCCCTTCAACAGTTTTGGTGGGTCTTTTGGATCCATTAATGATAACCCGCCAAAGATCATAGTTTACAGCTTGAATGTAAATTCTCATTCTAGTCCTCCAATAGTTGTAATTTGTTTCATTGAACAAGGGGGTCTATTGGTCAATTGATCTTCGGATTAGATAGATCCGATGCTGGAGGTTGCCATAAAAACTCTTAGACTGTTAAGTAAAAAATAAGATCCCAAGTTTTGATACCAATTGTTAGTTTTAGACAACTCAAGAGGGGGTGAATTGGGTCTTTAAAAATAAATAACAATTTTAAAAAAAATTTCGAAAATCTTTTAATATTGCAATTAATTAAAGCAAGATAGGCAAATATTGAAGTAATAGAAATATTAAAAAGGTTAGGGATAGAGAGATAGAAACAGACACCAAAGATTTATAGTGATTCGACTTCTTCCAAGCCTACGTCCACTCCTCAAGTTCTCTCTTGAATATTTTCACTATATAGAATGCTTCACGGGCGCATTTCAAGCCTTTACAACTTCAAGACTTCGCTTCAGCTATCCGAATGTTTACGGGTACATTTAAAAGCCTAACACAGCTTCAAGAAGATCCTATGAAAATAATCTCCCATTTTTTTTAATCTCTCTTGAACTCTTCTTTGATGAGATTTACTCACTCACTCAAAGAATAAATGGAGACTCACCCTTAAATATAATAAATGAAGAGTATTGATGTGAAACACTCACTCTCTTTACAGAATAGATTTATAATAAATGAGAAGGAAAAGAGAGATGAGGAACAAGAGTTCGAGATTCAGCAATAAATGAGAGCTTGAGAATTTTGAGTTTGATTCAAGCAATAGAACAGTGATTGTAAGTCTCTAATTGGAGTAAATGCTGAGAAGTTACTCCTTATATAAACTCTTTATCATTCATAACCGTTGGAGGTAGGTGGGAGCAATAAATGTCAAAAATCCAACTGTTGAGGTCTACCGCGAATTTGAATTTTTGTCGCCGGTGTCGACACAAATTCCTTTGGTGTCAATACAAAATGTCTAGAGCAGGTCCTTTAAATGGTTGGGTCGACACATTTCTTCTTGGGGTCGACACAATTTTTGCAAGCTTTCTCACCAACACAACGGTGTTAACACATTTAGATCTGGTGTCGACTCATTTGATACTTTAGCATCCAGACGAGGCACTTTGTGTCGACTCAACTTGCCTTTGGTGTCGACACTAAATTCTACCGGAAGCCTCGGTATATTTGTGTCGACACATTTGGACTTTGGTTTCGACACCAAAATTCATCAGGTGGATTCGAGACTTTTATGTCGGCTCATCTTCTCATTTGTCTCGACACCCAAAATCTGTAGGTGGCCTCAGTTCTTTTGTGTCGACACAATTTCTATTTGTGTCGACCCAAAATTTTGGATACCAAAACTGTGAAGCACACTTTTGTGTCGACACGAAACTTATTTATGCCAACTCATTTTGTGTCCTGAGAGCTTCGGCTCTTTTGTGTTGACACAAAACTTATTTGTGTCGACACTAAATTTTGATACCTGAAAGTGACTTCATAAAACTGTTAGTGTCAAACCATTTGTTCAATAGGTGTTTACACACTTGATATGCTTCAAGTATATTTTGCCTTAAAAGTGTTTAACTTAATTTTCAATTGGGTTTAACACAAAATATTCTCATGCAAGAATACTTAAGTGTTTTAATCCTTTAGAGAGATTAGTCATTTCTTTTGGTTAAATGTGTCAACTTAATTGTTCAAAATGTGTTAACACTTTCATTTTGGAAGTATAAAATATTATCATTTTAAATCTATTTATTCTTAGAAAATAAATTATGAAAATCATCAAAATCAAAATAAAAAGCCCTTGGGCTAACAGGTTGTATACTGAAAATCACATTTTTAGTATTTAATTTTATTTTAATAAAATTAATTTTTTATTTTATGATAATCTTAATGATCAATGCATGCAATATCATTTCTTTTAATGTTATGCATGGATGTCCTTTATTCTGTACAGTATTTAATTGGTGTGTAGAGTACAGCTTACACACAGAAGATCAAATTTTAGATTCTTACAGAATATAAGTTATTTGTTCACAGTTTAGATAGAAATAGACATACTATCGATACGACTATAGTACAGAATTTTAGTAGGCCTGTCTTGGTTATGGGAACAAATAATAGTGTCGTCTATTGTGTCAACTGTCTGTGCTAGTACACTTTGTGTGTATTGAACGGAACGCATTGGGGTAATTAATTTTATACTGACTATATAAATTAATTCACACCCCAAGGTTATTATAAATAGTACTTATACTCTTAATCCTGAAATAATTATTGATTTGCGTATATTTAATATTCGTTGTTTTAATTCATTAGAGGGTGCGATCTTATATGACTCTATATTCCCGATGAGTTGGATAGTGATATTATTTATATGGTAAATATTAATTATTGATAGAATCCATGTCTCGAAAGATCGAAATTGACGATACCTCCTTAAGGAAACTTATAAGTTTTGATCGAACCAAACCCTACTGATGGATTTGATTATCCAGTAGTCAAATAAGTTAAGCGGAAGGGTTTAATGAATTTCAAGATGCCAATTAATTTAAATTGTCAGTAATTAAATTTAATTGGCGGGTATCAAAAATATTAATTACGAAAACCGCCGTATGGGTATTTACGTTCCACTAGAAGTTTTCGTCATAATTACTCCACAGGTCCCTGCTGTAACATTATAAATATGCGGGTAGGCTGAACCAAATTCATAACTTGTCTTCAAGACTAAATCTGAACAGGTTCTACCGATACAAGTTCTTGAAGATTCGTAAGCCATACTACGTTCGAAAATTGCATACGAGATTATAGTAGAAGGTCTGACGGGAGCTTTAACTCAGAATCAAAATCGTAGTTGAAAAATCAACTGAAAAAATGTATTCTTCTAAATTAACTGTGGTTGCACCAATTTTTATTTTGATCGTTCGACATCAAAAGTTTTATCTGGAGCTCATTTTGGTGATTGCCCATCCAGTTAATTTTTATCAAAAATTATTTACAAAAATAATGATCTTGACAGTTTTGCCTCCAACAATTGGTATCAGAACCGTTTTATTTTTTGTATACGATTTTTTAGGGCCGGGTAGTTTAAAAATTGTGTTAACTTTGTTTTGCAGGCATTCTAATTTCGATTTTATGATCATCATATTTTTCATATTTGATTGAATGATTTGTATGATGATTTAATTATTTTTAATCACGAGGGTTGATCATGATAGATTAAGTTTTTTTTCTAGATCGAATGTGAGCATATGGAACATAAGTTTCGATGTAATAGCAGTTATTTATTTTTAAATATCAATTTAGAATATTTAAGAATAGGTTAAATATCTAAGAACACAAAGAACAAGCAGCCGCACTGGCGGTAGTTTCGGGAGTTACGGGCATCGGATTGCGGTGAATTTTTCACAATTTTTTTTACTTATTTTTTAGTATCTTTTTTTTTTTTGTAATTTTTAGGCTTAAAAACAGTATTAAAAAATATCCCAAAAATACGAAAAAAAATTGATTTAAAAAATAGCCCACTAGCGGCACCATCGGCGGCGGTTCAGAGTTGTTTTTTGATAGCTTTTTCGATATTTTTTAGAGTAGTTTTGAGCAGGTTTTTTAACATAAAATAGCAGTAAAATACCACTGGAAGAACAGTCCAAAAAGTGGGAAAAAAAGTGCCAAAACAGTGCAGAAAAAATAGGCAGCGACAACCGACGATAGCACCGGCGGCCCTTCGGGGCTGTTTTCGAGACTTTTTTGGGACTATTTTGAAGGCATTTTTTGAAGTAATAGGTTACTGGATATTTGAACTATTTTTTATAAAAAAAAAACGGGAGCAAAAACACCATCGAAAAAACCAAAACAGTGGGCTGAAGTGGGCGGCGGCGCAGGCAGTAGCAGCTCCGGCTCTCAGGCTATTTCGATGGCTATTTTTGGTACTATTTTTTGTCTATTTTTTGACAAAAAAATATTACTTTTTGAGGGCTATTTTTCAGAAAAAATTACATAAAAAACGGAGCACGGAGAAGGCAACAAAAGCCGCCTGAAGCCGGTGGCTAGGGGCGGCGCCAGCGGTGGCTGGTGGTCGGCGGTGGTGGAGCTGGTTCGAGACTGTTTTGATCACAACATTCTGATTTCTTTTGATCGTCAAGTGATATATTTGTATATTACAGTGTATCAGAGAAGCCTGATGCAATCGAGATACAAAAAACTGGTTCGGAATGAGATTCTTACAGTTTATCGTCAACAGGGACCGAAACTCTTCAGAGTTTTATATCGATCATAAAATCGAGATATATACATATCTTGCATTTATATTAATATGAACTGCGTATATGATATATATCTGTTTTATATTTTCTTGTTAATTTAATAAATTTAAAAAATTCAGTTTTAATTCAGTATTTTGTAAAAAAAATAAAATTAAGTTTTTTTTAATTAAAATTTTTAATTAAATAGAAAAACTTTAATATTTTCTTTTTACAAAATATCACGTTTATGATATTTTTTTATTAAATTGGATATCTTAAAAAAACATGAAAGTTAATTTTGAATTTTGAATTAATTAAATAAAAAAATATTTAATTTTAAAAAATTATTATTTTCAAAAAATGTGGAACGAAAAATAAAATAAATAAATATCTTTAATCACTACCTTAGCTGAAAAACTGATAAAAAAAACTGTGCATTTATTAAATTTTATTTGTTACGCATTAAAATACGAAAATATGGTTTGACAAACCGAAATCTTTAGAATCGTGTACACGAAAAGATATTTGATTCTTTCAGATCATGTGATTTTTGACATTAATAAATTTATTTTAATTAAACGGATTTTTATAATTCTCAAAAATATTTTAAAAATTTAAGTGGGAGAAGAAATTTATTCACAGATAAATCTCGCGATCTCCATCACCAGTTTATAGGCAATATAATTAAAATCAGCGTGTTGACAGTAAGGTCTTTCTCCCCATCGGACAGATTAATTGTGGTATCGCAAGTACAACCTCATTTAGAGATAATTCTGGATAATTATTAGTGTGGATCACTTCTCCATCTAAAGGGTTCATTGCGAAGCGATTGATTTGGAATTAGGTGATGGTTAATACTTAGCTGTATATAATAGTATTCTCTCCATCTGAGTCACTGCTATTATATACTGGATCGAAACTATATTAGCTATTTAATTTTACTTGGCAGGGTCAGTTGCCTAGATAGTAAAATTAATAGAAATTTTCTTGTTTAGACAAACGATGGATAGTAGACGTCCTCCCATCGAGGTATGCTATTCACAGGGTACCAGGCTGCTGGCAAATTTCTTTTAAAATGGTAGAGGGAACCAAATTATAATAAATTTAAAGTATTACTCGTCATAATTAACGGTATTTTTTAATTATGTGATTCTTAAGACTAAAATGGCTTCCAACCCACTCGCTTTAATAATCAGAAAAAACAAACTTACGGGACCGGACTATGTTGACTGGTAAGAAAATTTGGACATTATCTTAACTGCTGAGGATTACAAGTTTGTATTAACTGAGATATATCTACCAGTACCTGATGTGGGGGCGACCGACCAGGAAACCCAAGCCCATCAGAAGTGGCAAAAAGCTAATCAGATGACTTGCTGTTACATTTTGGCTTCCATGTCAAATGTTTTGCAGCATCAGCATCATTCTATACCCAGTGCCTATGACATGATTATGAACCTCAAAGAAATTTTTGGAGATCAAAATCGTGTTGCTAGGCAGGTAGGCATGAAATCTCTTATGAATGCAAACATGGCTGAAGGTACCCCAGTTAGGAATCTTGTTATGAAGATGATCAGTCTTCTAAATGAACTAGAAATCTTTGGAGCTGAAATTAATGGGGAAACCCAGGCTGATATCATACTCCTGTCACTGCCTAAGAGTTTTAAACAGTTCTGCCTAAACTATACCATGAACAAGCTTAGCTTTTTATTGGCAAAACTTCTTAAGGAACTTCAAGCTGCTGAAGGTGTTCTTAGGAAGTCAAGTTCTGTGTTTGTGGCTGAGAAAGGTTCTTCCTCTAAGATGAATGAAAAGAAGAAGAAAAATGTTCAGCATAGGGAGGTATAGGTCCAAAAGCAGTTAAGGGACCAAAAGCTGGTGGGAGAAAGCCGAGAGACAAGTGCTATCACTATAACCAGTTTGGGTATTAGAATAGTACTGTCCAATTGTTTTCAATAAGCAGAACAAACTAGGTAATTCTTATTCACTGGTGGTTGAAACATGTTTAATGGTGTTATCTACCGAAATCTGGTGTGTAGATACAGGAGCCACTAATCATGTCTGTTAGAACTAGGCAACCCAATAGGGGGTGAATTGGGCCTTTAAAAAAGGCAATAGTAATTTAAAAACTTTTTTTGGAAATCTTTTAATATAGCAATAAAGTAAGATATGCAAATATATAACCAATGAAAATATTAAAAGATGAGGGATAGAGAAATAGAACCAGACACCAGGAATTTATAGTGGTTCGGCTTTATCCTAGCCTA
>JAUMHN010436244.1:0-11806 GCA_032360265.1 Heliamphora ciliata
AATATAAAATATTATCCATTTAAAACCATTTATTCTTAGAAAATAAATTATAAAAATCATCAAAATCAAATTAAAAATCCCTTGGGCTAACAAAACTGATCGTTCGCTTTTTACTGGTTATTGTTTTTCATACTGATCGTTCACTTTTTAATGTTTGTTGCACTGTACTGTTCCTTGAATTGCTACTGAGTTGCTGTAGGTCCACTGGGATGTCTAGAGAGGAGTAGAGGATCGAGCCGGCGCAGACTTGATGAGCAGTCGGGATATTGCTTCAAGACGGATCCTACTAGAGGGTCCATTTGGTAGGGAGTAGTATCTAGGAGAGCGGGTGGTCCGCCATTCGCTCAGCCTGGATCATTTCCACATATCGGTGGTTTTTCCAGCATGTATGCGTCGGACCGATCATCTGGGTCAGGTCAACCTTCTCCTAGAGACAGTGGGGACCCCGGCTATAGAGTTGCTCATGGCAGAGGGGGATTATACAGCCTGGGCTCGGGTACACCTGATGGGACCCTTAGGTCCTGGCCCAGCTAGCGCTGGCGGTAGGAGGAGGGGACCGGCTCCGGAGGCCGCTGGTGCTGGTGCTGCTGCAGTTGCTGATGCTGGTCCTGCTGCTGCTGATGCTGCTCCAGCTGGTGGGGCTAGGGTTGGGGATGTCGTGATACCCTGGACCGTATCTTCCTTTGTGGATGGGTATCCTTTCAATATTCCTATCCCGGTTCCTCCAGCGCCGGAGTTCCAGCCAGTGCATGCACAGGTTTGTTCTTTTGTGTTACTTTCTTTTCTGTACTTCCTCTATTCGTAGTCTGCTTAGTTCTGTATTATTTCTCAACAGACAGATCAGGCTTGGTTGGATCATCTCATGCTGGTAATGAGCGGCCTGCGGGCCTTTGTTCGCCAACAGGATGCGACTCTACATGCAGCTGGGGTTCCCTTTGTTCCTCAGCCGGTGAGTGTTTGTCTTTTTAATCTCTTTGTTCTCCTTTATACTGTTTCCTTATTTTTTGTGTCTTTCGACAGCCTCCTGTAGCTACAGCTGTTCCACCCCTTGCTCCTGCTCCTACCCCGGTTCCAGCTCCTGCCCGAGGCCGGGGATCTCGTGCATCTTCCCATGCTCGCTCCCGAGGATTCGTCTCATCTACACGGAGCCGATCCAGAGTCACGTCCTATTCCTCTAGTAGTGACGACGATGACTTGGGGAGGCTTTTTGATGACGTCAGTTTGGACGAGGCTGGCTATTCCTCCCGCCGGGTCCGCCCCAAACATCATTAAGAGAGAGACCCCTCTTCAGCTTTATTTTTTGATTTTATTTTGATGGACCTGCATGCCCCAATTTGATACACTTTATGGGCCTGTGTGCCCCTGTTTTAGGCCTGGGTGCCCCTGTTTTACATTTTGATACATTATACAACTGCTTATGCATTTTTGGGGCCTTTATGCCATTTTATTATCTGCTTAACCGTCTGCTGTATAATTCTCTCTTATTTACTACTCAAACTATCTTGTATGTCCAATGCGAAAGTCAACATTTTACGCAAGTCATAGAAACTACAAACTGAATATTCCCTCCATATTTAAACATGGCAGCCGCCACAATTAACATGGCGGTCGCCACCTTCAACACGGCTGTCGCCACCTCCAACATGGCGGCTGCCTGGTCAAAGCGATGATGTCCCTGTACTATGTTTTTTCAAGTTGGCGGTCGCCAACTACAAGGTGGTGGCCGCCACAACAAATGTTCCTTCTGTCGAATATTTGGTTTCCCGCCTTGTCCTGCCATATAAATACAGCCTTGGAGGCTCCCTTTTCTGTTGCTTACTCTCAGATGGCTACCCCACTTTCTTCATAGATTGAGGCATTCTCCCTCATTGAGCGTCTGAACTTTGCTTCTTTTGGGATCAACTCTTCGTTTCATCTTATGGCCGTGAAGATCGACGAACCATTGTTGAAGGCCGCGTTCAACGATGGGATCCACAGTCCCACGTCTTTCGGTTTGGCCTCGAAGAACTTTGCCCCACTGTGGAGGAGTTTGCTGCCATTTTGGACTTGGCTCCACGGAGTTCTGTTGTCGTTCCTATTCCCTTCCTCTCAGTTCGGCAGTAGGTGACGCAATTTTGTGGCCTATCCAGGATGGAGGCTTCTATTCTGACCTCGGGCGAATGTCTTGACATCCCATGGCTTATTGAGAGGTTTCATCCTACTGGTGACCTCAGCGATCTTGACTTTCAGCTGCGACGTCGTTATGCACTTTGCTTCTGCCTCCTCGCCCAGTATCTCTTTGTCCCTTCTGACGGGCGGGTTAGTTGTGCCCTGCTTGACATTGCTCGCCAAATGTGGACGGGAAAGGAATTTGTACCCCTGGTTCTGGCTGAGACAATGCTAGGCTTGGACGCTATTCATCGTGGCGAGACCACCACCTTTGCTGGCAGCCCTTTACTTCTCCATGTGAGCTTAACATCTTCCTCTGTATCAAGTTTTCTGTCATACTGCAAAGCATTTCTCTTACTGTTCTAACTTTTGCTACAGATCTGGCTGATGGAGAAGGTAAACCTTGTATAGAAGCCTCCCACTGACAGGCACAATGCCGCTGCTTTCTGTTTTCGCCCGCGTTATCATATATGTGACACTGAGGCATCTTGGCGACAGTATCTTTCTTCTCTAACTGGCCCAGACATTACTTGGCAATGCTCTTGGTGGAGGATTCCTGCTATGACTCTGACCACTATGGATCACCCCAGTGTTCTGTTGGTCATCCTGCGTCAGACTACCTTCTATTACCCCCATCTGATCATGCGACAGTTTAGTCGCAATCAGATCATCTTCCCAGAATTCGGGGACGTCTATTCTCATCCATACTACAGGCCCCGTTCTATCATCATACCAGGATGCCTGGCCATCTCGCTCATTGATGGAGATGCATGATTTGCAGTGTTTCGATCTTTTCGCTGAATATAAGACATGTTGATGCAGGATCGGGAGAAGAAAGATAAAGAAGAAGAAAAACAAGCAGTCAAAAAAAGGAGAACTTGAGGCCTCTTGCTTTGTTTCGAAAATTTCATAGTTTTTTCTTATTTTGTTTATAGAGTTTGGGACTTGCGTACCCCTCATTTTATTCAAAACTTTGTAATTCTGATCAAAATAATGACAAACTCCCACTTTATGTTTAAGATGGTTTAAATTTATCCAAAATTTTAATGACTTTATTATCAGAATTTAAAAATTAATTTGCATTAGTCTTATTTAGATTCAAAATGGTTATAGACAAAGAAAGTGGCCAGACTTCTTTAAAAGAAGCTACTTACGTATCCCAAAAAGATAGAATCAGGCCATAACATAGTTCGGGCTCGGTTTTCCCTCGGGTGTTGATACTCTCCTTTTGTGATGCCCTAATTTTTACCAAGGTCGCCCTTTCGAGTTTTCGGGCTTGCGGGTTGCTCTAACTTTTTCCTGAGTTGTCTCTTCGATTTTCAACTCAGCGAGCTTTTTATTTTCTTCTTATTTTTACCTCAAGGATAGTACTTTTTGAGCTAATCGAGGTTAACTGGCGTGGAGAATACATTGCCATCCAAGTCCATAATAATGACTGCACAATCGGTCATGATGGTTTTGATCAAAAATAGTCCGGACAAGTTTGGCTTGAACTTGCCTCTCGGGTCGAAGATGGGAGCTCTGATTTCTTTGAGAACTAAATCTCATTCTCTGAGGTCCCAAGTCTTGACCTTCTTATTGAACGCCCGAGCTATCCTCCTTTGGTAGCCTTGTTCATGAAATAGGATTTGCAGTTTTCTTTCATCAAATAAGAGCAACTCTTCCATCGGGTTGAAGTTCTGATCGACGTTCGCTATCTCCAAAGTGCAAATGGCAGGTGCTCTGGCCAATCTTTGTGTGAGTTGATTGTCTTTTGTAGGATTTTCTTAATGTTCTTGTTTGCTACCTCAACTGCTCCATTAGTTTGCGACCGATATGGCAAGTACTTATGAGCCATTATCCGGTATTCCTCAAAAAGATCCAGAACCTCTCCTTGGAAATATGAGCCATTATTCGAGATAATTTCATGTGGTACCCCATATCGGCAAATAATGTTTTGCTTGATAAACTTAGCGACATGGGAGGCCTTCAATACCGAGTAGGAAGCTCTTTTCACCCACTTGGTGAAATAGTCGATGGCCACCAGGATAAACTCATGTCCATTGGATGCCTTTGGTGTTACTCTGCCAATCACATCGATGCCCCATACTGAGAATGGCCATGGTGACGTCAGGTTGTACAGCGAGACGGGGGAATGTGCATAAGGTTTGCGTGAATCTGACACTTATGGCACCTCCACACGAACTGTATACAATCTGTCTCCATTGTCATCCAAAAGTATCTTTGTCGTAGGATTTTCTTGGCTAACATATTTCCACTCATGTGTGGCCCGCAGACTCCTGCGTGTATTTCTTTCATCAGTTCTTAGCCTTCTTCCGTGTTTACACACAATTAATTAACCCCAGAATGTCCTCGTTTATATAATCTTCCACCGCAAATGACAAATTGTGCAGATAGTCTTCGTATTGCCCTTTTGTCCTTCTTGCTAGAAAACTTGGGATATTCTCCTTTCTCTACGAAGTTCAGAATGTCAAAGTACCATGGAAGTCCGTCAGTGCTCTCTTCAATAGCGGCTGTCATCTCATATGTTGGCTTCCTCTTCTGCTCAATTATTAAAGGTCTCATTTGGACTCCGGGCGGTATGTCAATCATGGATGCTAGGGTGGCCAGTGCATCGACGAACTTGTTCTATAGTCTTAGTACAAGGGTGAAGATCACCAATTAAAAGCACGATATCAGCTTCTCTAGTTCTTGATGATAGAGAATCAAGGTTAAGTCCCTAACTTTCCATTCCCCTCTTGCTTGTGAAACCACTAGCGCTGAGTCTCCGATGACTTCCAGCTTCCTTGCCCCTAGTTCTAAAGCTGCCTCCAATCCGGCTAAAGATGTTTTATTCTCAGTCTGATTGTTGGTGACTTCAAAATTGAGTTTTAGAGATAACGAAACATGTAATTCATCGGGAGTGACAAGAAGGACTCCTATTCCATGGCCATATTGATTGGATGCGCCATCGAAATATAGAGTCCACTTGTCATCTCCAACTTTCATCAGTTGTTCATCGGGGAACTGGAACTTTGTGTCTTCATCTCCTTCAACTGGTTGATTGGCTAGAAATTCTGCCACTGCTCTGCCTTTGACTGACTTCTGGGTGACATATTGGAGATCAAACTCGGATAATAACCGCAACCATCAAGCCAACCTTCCTGTCAGTACCGACTTTTGGAATAGATACTTCAACGGGTCTATCCGGGAGATGATATTCACTGTGAAAGATAGCATGTAATGCCTCAGTTTTCGGGAGGCCCAAACCAAGGCCCAACATGTCTTCTCTAGTGGTGTGTACCATATTTTCGACCCGGTCATCTTCTTGCTTAAGTAGTAGACGGCATTTTTGATTCCCGTCTCACCTTCTTGTGCCAACATACATCCCATTACTGAATTAGTCATTGACAAGTACAGGATCAGTGGTCTATTAGGTTCAAGAGGAGCTAAAATAGGTGAATTTTGAAGGTACTGTCGTATGGTATTAAAGGCGTCTTGGCATTTTTGATCCCATTTGAATTTGACTCCTTTCTTTAGCAGACGGAAGAGTGGCTCACAGGTAGTTGTTAGTTTTGTAATGAATCAGCTGATAAACTGTATTTTACCCAAAAAAAACCTTTGAATTCTCGCTCGGTCCTCAGAGGAGGCATTTCCAAAATTGCTTTAATCTTTGAAGGATTGACTTCAATGCCCCGTTGAGTGATCATAAATCCAAGCATCTTTCCGGCAGTGACTCCGAAGGCATATTTCTGTGGGTTGAGTCGTATCTTATACTTCTAAATCCTTTCAAAGAACTTTTGCAGTGCTGCGATGTGGCCATCCCGATCCATGGATTTGACTATCATATCATCCACGTACACATCAACCTCCTTATGTATCATGTCATGCAGTAGAGTAGTGGCAGCCCTTTGATAGATTGCCCCTACATTCTTTAGACCGAATGGCATCACACGATAACAGTAGGTCGCCTAGGGTGTGGTGAACGTCGTCTTTTCTCTGTCCTCGGGATCCATTAAAATCTGGTTGTATCCGGAGAAGCCATCCATGAATGATAGCAAGGCATGCCCCGCTATACTGTCTACTAGGACGTCGATGTGCGGTAGTAGAAAATCGTCTTTCGGGCTAGTCTTGTTGAGATCCCAAAAATCCACGCAGACACGGATACGACCGTCCTTCTTCAAAATCGGTACGATGTTAGCTATCCATTTCGGATACTCGGTTACCATTAAGAATCCAGCGTTGATTTGCTTGGCAACTTCTGCTTTGATCTTCAGAGCCCATTCGGGTTGGATCTGTTTTAATTTTTATTTGACCGATTTAGTATCAAGGTATAAGGGGATATGGTGCTCGACAATGTCGAGATCAATTCCGAACATATCCTCGTAAGACCATACAAATACATCTTTGAATTCTTTTAATAAAGTTATTAATTGTTCTTGTTCAGTTAAGGATAAAGAAGAACCAATTTGAACATTTTGTGGGTTAGTTTCATTACCTAGATTTATTGATAAAGTTTCTTCAATTATTGGTTGGGCACGCATTTCTTCTTCTATTTTTATTAAAAGTTTTATTTCTTCGGAGATATCTCCGTCGAATTCAAAATCATCAGAAAGCGTATGAAATAAATCAAGCAAAGCAGAGTAATCAGAAATCTTGTTCATTTCATTAGAAACATAGGGGAGTACAAACTCGATGGTAAAAGCAGGAAGAGGAGCACCGACAGACGTGCCCTCAATTACAGACTCCGACTCAAACTTGGACTCAGGATAGACGACCTGCACATCAGAAGACTCAATGAACCAATTCTTCACCTCTTTTGCAGCCGCGTCGATGATAAGCTTGGTACAATTGGCTGGTGCGCCAAAATCCATCATGAAGCAGCCCTGATCAGTCATTTGAAGCTGAGCCATCTTTTCATTAAACAGTAATCCTAGATCGGTACCGTCGAGTTTGTCGGCCCAATCTTCTTCCTGAACCTTCTTTTCTTCCTTCTCTTCTTCCATTGTTTCTTCCTCTTCTGTATCAGACAGTTGGTGGTTAAAAAAGATCTTCAACCCTGGTAGCTTTTGATTGGTTTCTTCGTTGATCCATGGCTCTGGAAAGCCACAATACGAAAAATCTTTCCCTTTCTTGACGAAGTATCCATTGAGTGTCCAAAATAATTAGTCTTTCGCACCCTTCTAGGCCCTTCCAGATCTTCTTCCATTGATTTATACCCAAGACCAAAACGGTGAGACGTCGGCAATACCTGAATGGATTCCGGGATTCCCTGCTCCTTACATCCTAATCCCATGCCAGGGAAGAAGGACATTTTTCTCATCATCATTAAAGCTCGTGGATTGACATACCTTTCTTCTTCATTCATCAGCATCTGAACAGCCTGTGCTTCATCGAACTGAAAACCACTGAGCAACACATCATCTTCACTATGTTGAACTTCTAGCAGAGTTGTGCCCTCTCCTCCTTTCGGAGGGTGAATACTGTTCTCTCCATGAATGGTCAAAACTATCCCATTCTTTATTAATTTCAGTTTTTGGTGAAGGGTAGATGATACTGCTTGGACATTTGGGTCATACAGCCACGGCCTGCCCAGCAGCAGATTGAATGAGGCCGACACATCTAGCACGTGAAACTCAACTGACATTTCCAGTGGTCCCACTGAAATAGCAAACGACACCAGTCCTAGTACATCCCGTCTTGTGTTGTCATAGGCTCGCACCCCTTAATTGCAGGGAGTGAACTAGTTCGGTCTCATCCCCAAGCAGACAGCCGTTCTTAATGGGCAAACGTTCAATGCAAACCCTTTATCAATGAGGGTTACTGGGACCCATTTTTCTAGACACTTGATGGTGATGTGAAGCGGTTTGTTGTGAATTTTTCCTTTAGCGGGCAAATCCTTATCAGAGAAAGAAATGACTTTTGGTTCAACCGTTGACAGAATTAGTCCAATCAATTGCTCCGGGGTGGCCTCTATCGAAATGCTGGCTTTATTCAAAATTTTTAGCACAGCTTGCCTGTGTTTGTACGAGGCCATCAGTAGCCCCCAAATGCCGATGCTGGCTTGCATCTTTTTTAACTGTCTCAATATAACATCATCTTCCTCCTCTTGCTCTATCTCTTTCCCTTTTCTACTTGACTGTCCTCTCTCTAGCTGAGCTGGCTTAAAATGTTGTCCACTTCTAGTTAGGTGTTCCATGCCATCTTCGGGATCCCATAATCCTGACATCACATTATCAGTCTGTCTCACTTCGCTTATGTGTAGAGGGCCTTTGAACGCCCACAGATTATTTAAGTCACTAATGGCTGTCCTTTCCCTTCTTTCCTCGTCATCTTCTATAGCCCATGTGTTATCAATTTTCTCCGAGATATCCTCTTCAATAAAGTTCATTTGCTACTCTTGAGCGGACCAAAAATTAATCCACTTGGCCCCATCAGATTTCAACACAATCCTTACCAGCCAATAGGACTGTATTTCATCGACATACACTTCTTCCTCAAAAAGTTAGGGAATGGTGATTCCATCAAGCACATGGCCAAACCCATAAGGTCGACTCGGGTAATCCGATGGCCAGTCATCTTCTTTATTGCGCTCCTCCTCTTATTGGTGAACTTGGATTAGCGGTAGATACCATTCTCAGGCATTATCGTTTCATTCTTTCATCCTATCTTGATCACCTCTAAACATGACAAATGAACATGCTGGCTGGTCTTCAGTAGACGAAACACGAGGGCGTGGCAGGCATACTGAACAGATATATTGGCTCGGGTCCTCTGATTCCTTTAGAGACATATAATTTACCCCAGCCTGCCTGGCGTGATTCGGCAGTGGGTTGGTAGTGACATTCGGCTTTGGGGTGACAGACGGTAGTGGGATCACCTTGTTGTCAATGAGGTTTTGATCTCATGTCGGAGTCTTAAACACTTGTCAGTTAGGTGCTCATGGCGTTGGTGGAAGGCGCAGTATTGGGAAGCATTAAACCTTGGTGGTAGGGGATCAAGAACAGGCATGGGGTCCAATGGCTTGATGAGCCCCTTCTCGATGAATCGATTCAGGGCGGTGGACAAAGAGATATTGAGGGGAGTAAAGACCCTTCTCGGCTTTTGTTGCTGTTGGCTATTGTCTAACTGCTGAAGGTTGTTCGTTGGATGGGTAGAAGAAGAAGGATTCAAAAGGTTCACCTTGCCCGAATGAGCAGCGAATTAATTTTGGTTGGTTGTAGGGAAGGTCTTTCTTGGTGGTTTCTGGCCCGGCTCAACTTTTTCAATGTCTCCAGGCTGGATTGCATCCTCTATCTAAACCCCGGCGTCGAACAATTGCTCAAATGTGGAAAGCGGCTGTGTGATCAGATAGCGTTTTAGAAGGGGCTGAAGATTCTTCACTACGATCCTGACTTGCTCTTTCTCAGAGGGCCAATTTGTCATTTTTGCAGCCTTACCTCTCCAACGGGTCAAAAAATCAACAAAAGACTCCCCATTTTCTTAGCGAGTGGTCTCTAACTCGCGAGTAGTTACATCTAACTGAATATTATAACTGTACTAGCTAACGAACGTTATAGCTATATCCTCCTAAGTTCTGGTCTTTGCTACATCAAGGGAAAGGAACCATTTCTAGACTGCCCCAGAAAGAGATCGGTGGAAGAGTTGGGCTTTCAGCTGGTCATCAATTCCCATCGACGGCAGGGTACCGACATACATTCGGAGATGAATTCTGGGATCTCCAGTTCCATCAAACTTTTTCATGTTAGGCATTTTAAACTTTTTCGGTAGCTTAGCATCAGGGAATAGACATAACCCTCCCACATCTTGCATATATTCTTTGACTCCTTTTGCCTTTCTAAAGACCTTCTCCATTCGGTCGATTTTCTCAACTAATGCAAATTCTTTGGACTGAGCGGTATTTTCTTCCTCAACCATCACCTATCGAGGGTTCCGTGGTGATGGTGGAACGACTTGTGGTCCATCGGGGACTTGATTGTCATCTCAAAAGTCGTCGGCATTCTTATTCGTGTCATCTGATTGTCCATTCGCAGTCAGGATACGGGCCTGAATTATCCAGATCTGTGCCTGACACTGCACTTGAGCCTGGATTTATTGCTCTACGGCTCTCTGTATATCAGTAATCGCCCTCATTAGAGCTGCCGTATTCACCTCATTTTTTTCCATTTTAGTTGACCGTTCAGATACCCTATTGAGTCTTCCTGTCACTGATCTTTCCCAGACACGTGTTAACTGTACTTTTCTCGGCCCAATGGTAATCTCACAGAGAAATCTGAATCCCAAAAGCAGAATAACCAGTATCAGACACTTCCCAAGCAAACAGATAGTAGATATCTTAGGTTTCCAAAATAGAAAATCATGAGCAGATAAATACGGAGAGTGAAACAATGCCCCTGTCAGGCTCATGTTGGTAGCATAACAACAGGACGTCCCGGGACGAAGAATAAGGAGAAGTTTAACCAACTTCTAGAGGGAATGTTTATTTAAACGGACAGCACTCCGATAGAAAACATAGAGCTACATTAACTGAACTGGTTTGACCTAAAAATTCTAAGAAAAAACGGACAGCATATCGGTAAGGATGTAACTTTGAAGGGTTTAAAAGAAACGAGCCTATGTCAAGGGGAGGGAATCAACGACCCAAGAAGAAGCTAAGGGAGAGAGGAATTACCCTAGAAGCATTCAAACGAAACACGGGCATGGCCCCAAAAAGAAAACTATGGTAAGAAAAATCAAATATGGTGAAAAAAAAAACCCGGGTAAGAACCCGAAGGAAAAGCTAGCCTAAGCAAAGGATAACAGGAAACCCAGGTCGAACCCGGAGAAAGAACTAACCTAAACTTGATCAAAACAATCTAAACAATATACAAACAAAACATACAATGAAGAAAAATATATAATCCTATTAGGGTTAGCAACACCTAATTGGGGGGGTTCTAGGTTCACTATATGCAAAAAGCTGGTTTTGATCAATTGAAAAGGGTACCTTCTGAATAGAGCCGAGTATATACTTCCTATGCAAAACATGGTCAAACAATACGCCCGAACTCTTTTACTGCACTTATGATAGCGTACAATAAGCAAGAGTTGCCCATCTCCCCAACAATTTTCGAAACGGATTAACGTTCAGGGCATCAAGTCGACCAGGCAGGGAAATTTTGAAGAACAATGCATATGCATGCAAAAATACAAATGAGAAATTTTGTTAAGAATCAATGATATTTTGAAGTATAGCCCTCTTATTTGAATTTAGAAACCAGTCCCCAACGGAGTCGCCAGAAAATACTGTGGCTTTGGGATTTAAGGGTCAAAAATAAGAAAAGTCAAAGATGTTTCGAAAAATATTTTGAACACCTCGAAAGCTAAATTTTGAAAATTTCTTTTTATTAAAAACAGAGTCGCCACTTAGTTTTTGAGAAAAATTATGAAAAACAAAAATGGCTACTGATATTTGAAATAGTTAACCAGAGAAAAGAGGGTTCAGGGGTTAAGGTATGAATCGAGAAAGGTGTTAGGCACCCCGTTCGCCCAATCGTAAGGTTGACCTCTACTAGTCATCATTGGTTCTTTTGATATAATTTTTCAAATGCATGCAAATAAAGAAATAGGGGTGAAGAGAGAACATTCAAAATCAAGTATAGAAAATACATAAAATATGTACATAACACTCCAAAACAAA
>JAUMHN010436255.1:0-11806 GCA_032360265.1 Heliamphora ciliata
CACATCATCAAAATCATTCATCAAACACATCAAAATAAATCATCATTCATCATCATAATCGAATCACATCATCATCATATGAGGAAAATCCTAGGCATGCGTCTACGTTTGATATATCATGCTTTGGTAATTAAAATAGTAAGGATATGGTACATACCGAAGGTCGCCGGCGAAAAATGTGGTGGTCGGGCTCTCGCAGAAGAACGTCGGCCGCAACAGCATCGGTGCCGCAACAACATTGGTTGGAGGCTCGTAGCGTCTCATCCAACGTGGGACCACGCGATGGGGTAGTGTAGCATACGTATGTGGGTCGAAGGGTGCCGGATGACCCTCTCCAGCATCAGGATCAAAGAAATCGGCCAAAGCGGCCTCAGCAGCAGCATCAGTAGCCGCCTGAGCGTCAGTAGATGCCCATGCCCTCTCAGCAGCCTGATGAGAGGCACGCTTCGCCTCAAGAATGAGAGCATCCATCGCAGCAGTGGGCTATGTGGATGTGACTCCACCAGCGGGAAGACTGGAGGTCGTACCTCTGAGAGTCCCCGTGGAAGAACTCCCAGTAGCGGAGGGGCCCTGGCGCGCCCCTAAATCATCGTCTCCCTGGCCCTGACCCGCCATGAAGAGAAATGGAATCACAAGTAATAGTATGAACATCGTGTGTCAAGAGGAGTACTCGCAAAAGCAAGGAAAAAGAACATGAAAGTTAAAGAACGAACAAGAAGAAAAGAGAAAAAGTTGAGGGGAGATTCAAGAGCGTAGAAAGCTAGAGAGAGAAGGAGATATGAGAGAATGAACCAAAACCGCGCGCCTAGGGGGCCTTATGCGCGTACGGAAGTGGCGGTCGCTACCTTACATTGTGGCGGCCGCTATGTTGGCGAAGAGACATATGGCGACCGCCATGTTGTAGAGGTTTTTACCCGGCGGCCGCCATGTCAGAGGAGTTTGGGCTTGGCGACCGCCAGGTTGCCAAAGGTCACGTCAGGTCAGTTTTCCATTATGACCGTTTGGGGTTTGAGAGGGGTTGTTTGGTGTTTTTTTTAAAAGCATATTTTGTTTATCTTCTCATTATTTGTATGCATTTATTTTGTTAATGTGTTCTTTTCGTTTTATTAGCAAAAATAATTTTTTAAAAACATAAAATTTTTAATTTTTTTTAAAAAAAAATTTATTTAGTGTGTGTTCTTCTAAAAATGACTTTTGGAGCATTTCAAAAATAATTTTATAAATCTCGGGTGTTTCTTAAAAATACTTTGAGAAAAATTTTTCATATTTAGAAATAATTCTGAAAATAATTTTGTATGTTTTAAACCCTTATCTTTTTTAGGAGTTTTCTCCCTCCGATAAACTTTAGTTTTAAGCCACAACTTGGCTTTTAACTCGCGTCCCGAAAGTTTAGGTCTTAAACACAACCTATTAATTCGCAGTTATTATTCCCGATAAATTTAATTTTAAGTCGTAACTTGGCTTTTAATTATTCTTTATCCCGCACCTCGTCTCGAATTTTTAGATCTTAACTCAACCTATTAATTTGATGTCTTGACTCGTCGGTTCTCCTCATGACCTCAAACTGACTCATCGGTCCTCCTCATGACCTTAAACTGACTCTGACCTTAAATTGACTCCTCGATTCTCTCATGACCCTAAATTGACTCGTCGGTCCTCCTCATGACACTAAACTGACTAATCAGTCCTCCTCGTGATCTTAAACTGACTCATCAATCCTTCTGAGGGCCTCAAACTGACTCTTTGGTCCTCCTCATGACCCTAAACTGACTTATCGGTCCTTCTCATGACCTTAAACTGATTCGCATTGCATTACACTATACTTTTCACGCATCATATTTCTAATCTTGCATCCTTACATTTTGCCCCATGAACTACGTTTCAGTCTTATCCCTAGCAAAAGGGTACGTAGGCAGCTCGACAAAAATTCGGGTACGATCAACATCTTACGCATGCTTATATGCTTGTAGCATAAGATTGATGGTTCGGTCAAATGGTTGTCGTCACTGGGTATTTGATATAACTTGCTTCGCGCATTGCTATGCAAGTTATATCAAGGAGGGGCAACTGTTGACACCCCAATTTGACCCCGCCTAATCTTAGGAGAATTCGATGATAAAAATTGGTGGAATGGTGCCTCAGTACGATCCTCAAGAAGTGATCCAAGATTGGTATTTGAACCCAAAACTTTCAAACTAATGAAATTTTGTCGAGCAATCGAAACTTGCTGCACAAGTAAGGCGACCGCTATGTTTATTATGGTCATCGCTAATTGAACCTCTTGGAAACCCTAGCCAAATATGGCGACCGCCACCTTTTATTATGGCGACCACCAGCTTGCATCATGGCGACCGCCATGAAAATTTGTGGAACCTATCAAAAACATGGCAACTGCCAACTTGCATTGTGGCGACCGCCAACTCCAAATGGCCTGACGTGTCCCCAAAACGTGGCAACATCTCATTGGTCAAAAAACTCTATAAATACCGTACCTCTGGTACGTTTTCAAGGACAAAATTTGAGTGTGAGGTTTTGAGAGTGAAGTTCTGCCGAGGTGCCAAGCAATTTCGAGTCCCGACTCCGAAGGCCTGCCGAAATACCGAGATCCAAGCCCTTTTGACACCTACATTGCAAGCCTTGCTTGAATCACCAACCGAGGATTAGACCACCGAGGCACGCTCCCCGACTTGAGGATTCCCCGACAATTTAGGTACCTCGTTTGGATCCCCGATCCTTCTAACTCTATTTTCTCTCTTTTGGAGTGATCGAGTTAAATTCAATCTTAATTTGTGTATTCTTTTCATTTATCTAGTTAATCTCCTTTTGCTTTATGTAATTTGGTTACTCTCTTTACTCCTTTAGTTGTTAATTTCCTCACATTCACATTTAACACATTTGTTATTTTCTTTTTTAATTCATTAAATAGTGCTAACATGTTTTGACAATTACAACTAATCGATATTGTTAATTGTTATAATAATACATTTACATACATATGAATATAGTTGCCAATACTATATTCATATTTGACAATTATATAGTTATAATTAATTTTTTTTATCTTTTTCTTTTATATTAATTTCTTTTATTTCATTTACTAGTATATTTCATTTTCTTTTTTTTTCCTTTCTCTTTTAATATAGTTTAATTCTCTTGTATTGTTTCATTTATTTTTCTTTTCTGTTTTTTTGTAATGTAGACTTTTTCCTTTCAACGTACAGTTTTTTTTTTTTTTTGTAATGTAGCTTTATTCTCATTTCTAATGTCTTTTTTTTTTTCTTTCATTCAATATTAATGTTCCATTTTATTTTCTTTTTAACTTAATTTTTTTACTAGCTTTTATTTTCTATTTTATTTTCTTTTAATATTAGTGTAATTTCTTTTCTAGCATTATTTCTCTTCTTTTTTAGCATTTACCAGTATTTCTTTTCATTTAATATTAGTATTTATTTTTCTTTTAAAGCTCCATCTTCTTTTTCTTTTTATAGCTCTATTTTCATATAGTTTTATTTTATCTTTCTTTTTCTTTTATTTTCATTAATCCCAAAAATTCATAAAAGTCTTTTAATTTAATTTTCATTCTTTAAGTGTAATTTTTCTCCCTTTTCTTTTCTTTTCTTTTCTTTTTATTTTCTTCCATCTTTTTTAAAAGAATGCAAAAAGTGAAAGTTAGATTGTTCTTTTATTAATAAGCATTTTTCAACCTCTTTGTTTTTTAAGTATATGCTTCCTTTGTAAACTTTCTTTTCATAGGATCTTTTATTTTGTATTTCTTTTTTTTTTTTACCAATTCATCATATTAATGTTAATGCATGTTTTTGTTTTCTTTGAAAGCGTGTTTTGAATAGTTTAGTTTATCTTTTGTAGCAAATTATGTTTAGGAAGTTTTAAAAACTTTTTGTATATTTTTTTCTTTCATTCAAATCATGATAGATTAGTTTTTTTTTATGAATATTGCATGTGGAAGTGTTCTATGTATTCTTTAGTTAGAAATTGCATGTTATACGACTTAGGATTTTATCTCTTTATTTGTTTTGATTTGGAGTGCTATGTACATATGTTATGTATTTTTCATATTTAATTTTGGATGCTCTCTCTTTGCCTCTATTTTCTTTATTTGTATACATTTAAAAAAATTTATTAAAGAACAAATGATGATTAGTAGAGGCCAACCTTATGGTTGGGCGAACGGGGTGCCTAACACCTTCTTCGATTCGTATCTTAGCTTCTGAATCCTCTTTCTCTGGTTAAACGTTTTAAAGATCAGTAGCCATTTTTGTTTTTTTTAGTTTTTTTCAAAAACTAAGTGGCGACTCCATTTTCGACAAAAAAGAGTTTTCAAAATTTAATTTTCAAGGTGTTAAAATATTTTCTAAACATCTTTGAATTTTTTTATTTTGACCATTTTCCAAAACCCCCAAAACCCTTACACCACAGTTTAGATACAAAAAGATCAATTCATTCAAGACTTAAGAGGAGTCTCAAGTGAAGAAGACCAAAAGAGAATTCTAACGGTAGACTCGCACAGATTTGAGGTGCGAGGATTCGGCAAGAAGGGTTGTTAGCAATAGATTGAGGATTCAACTGAGTATTGTAAGTATTTTTTGTAACCAAAACTTTAATTATAGTGCGTATCTTTTGGACTTGGATAAGTACTGTGATTTTTTACCAAATTAGGTTTTCCATGTAAGAATCTCTTGTTTTGTGTATGGTTGGTTGTTTGTTTATTTGTTCATTATCTTTTATTATTATGTATGTGCAAAGCAAATGAATAAGTTTTTATGTTTTGACGGTTAAAACCATTTTTCAATAATAGTTTCTAGGGTAACTGCGTAGGTTTGATGGTGGTTTTTAGGGTAACTACCTAACTTTGATGATGTTCTCCAGGGTAACCACCTAAGCAAGATGATGTTTTCTAAAGTAACCACCTAAGTTCATAAACGTTTCCAGGATAACCACCTAGGTTCAAAGATGATAAAGTGTTGCAAGAAATTTGATCAAAGGGAAGATGCCATGAATCGGCAAGACACAAGAGGAAGAAGGTTCAAAGAAAGTGTCTGGATAAGCAACTAATTCAGTTCTAAAACTCGTGCTTGGATTGAATTTGAGTTTTTAAGCGATCGAGCTGTCAAGATTGTATACTAAAAATCATAGATTTTGTTGATCTTAGTATTTAATTTTATTTTTAATAAAATTATTTTTCCATTTTAAAAACTTTTTTATGAGTAATGTATGTGTATCATTATTTTAATGTTACGCATGGATGTCTAATATTCTGTACAGTATTTAATTTGGTGTGTAGAGTACGACTTATACACAGAAAATTAGATTTTAGATTCTTGTAAAATATAAATTTTATGTTCATAGTTTAGATGAAAATAGACATACCATCGGTACGACTGTAGCACAGAGTTTTAGTATGACTGTCTTAGTAACGGAAATAGATAATAGCGTCGTCTATTGTTCCGAATTTCTGTGCTAGAACACTTTGTGTATATTGAACGGGACAGATTTGCAGAATTAATTTTATACTGACTATATAAATTAATTTACACCCCAAGGTTGTTATCAATTGTGCTTATGCTCTTAATCCTGAAATAATTATTGATTTGCATATATTTAATATTCGTTATTTTGATTCATTAGATGGTGCAATCTTATATGTGTCTATATTCCTGGTGAGTTGGATAGCGGTAATATTTATATGGTGACTATTAATTATTGACGAAATTTACATCTCGAAAGATCGGGATTAACAATACCCCCTTAAGGAAGCTTATAAGTTTTGACCGGGCCAAACCCTTTAGGTGGATTTGATTATCCGACGATCAAATAAGTTAAGCGGAATGGCATAAGGAATTTAAAGATACCGATTAAATTAAATTGTCAGTAATTAAATTTACTTAGCCGGTATCGAGAATCTTAACGTGGAGAAAAATGATAAGCATTTAATAACATGAGCTCAATACAAGATAATCTTGAGATTATGGTTCAGAGTGTAATTATAGTTCTTTAGTAGTGTGAACTATAATTTAGTATTTTATTAAAATTATAGAAATCAATACTAGTTTTATATAATTGCAGATACTGCTATGAGGTTTGTTTATTTGCGAAAATCGTTGATGGGTGTCTGTATTTCACTAGAAATTTTACTTATAATTACTCCACAGGTCCCTGCTGTAGCCCTATAAATATGTAGGAAGACTGAACCAGTTTCATAACTTATCTTTCAAGACTAAAGCTATCCAAGTTCTGCCTGTATGAATTCTTGATAGATTATAACCCACCCTATATTCAAGAATCGCATAGAAAAATACAGTAGAAGATCTGATAGGAGTTTCAACTCAGATTCAAATCATAGTTAAAGATTCAACCGATAAAAAGGTATTCTTCTAAAATTTACTTTGGTTGCACGGGTTTTATTTTGATCGTTCATCATCAAAAAATTTATCTGGAGCCCGTTTCGACATTTACCCATCCAGTTAATTTTATTCGAAAATCGCTTACAAAAACAATGATCTTGACAGTTTTACCTCCAACAAGCTCCACATTAAATTGTTTTTAATAGATGTTAAGAGTGCATTTTCGAATGGTGATCTCAAAGAGGAGGCATATGTTGAGCAGCCTAAAGGGTTCATCGATCCGTCCTTGCCTAACTATGTTTTGAAACTGAGAAAAGCTCTCTATGACTTAAAACAGGCCCCTCAAGCTTGGTATGATATGTTGACCACGTTCTTGTTAGAGAAAGGTTTTTCTAGAAGTGATGTTGACAAAACCTTGTTTATTTTCATTCAAAACAAGGATATTCTTGTCGCTCAAATCTATGTTGATAACATAGTGTTTGGGTCTACTGAGGACTCATTAGTGAAAGGATTTTCTGCAGAAATGAGTAATATATTTGAAATGAGTTTCATGGGTGAATGAAACTACTTCTTAGGTCTTCAGGTCAAACAATCTAATTCTGTCATATTTATTTCTCAATCCAAGTATGTTAGGAATCTGGCTAAGAAATTTGGTTAAGAAAACTCGAAGCATGCCCCAACCCCAATGAGCGTCACCACTAAGTTGTCCAAAGATGAGTTTAGCAAACCTGTTGACCAAACCATGTATCATAGCATGATTGTTAGTCTATTGTATTTGACAGGGAGTCATCCCGATATTGCGTTTAAGGTTAGTGTGTGTGCTAGGTATCAGGCTAGCCTCAAGGAGACTCACCTACAGTCGGTTAAACGTATTATTAAATATGTGAATGGGACTTCTGGGTATGAGATTTGGTTTACCTATGATACAACTTCTAACATCGTAGAATTTTCTGATGCCGATTAAACTGGGAGTATCAATGATAGGAAAAGTACGTCTGGGGGGTGTTTCTACATAGGAAACAATCTTGTCTCACGGCATAGCAAAAAAAGCAGAATGCCATCTCTCTTTCCACAGCTGAAGCCAAATACATAGCAACTGGAAATGGTTGCACTCAACTTCTGTGGATGAAGCAGATGCTATCTGACTATGGTTTTGAACAGGGTCCGATTGTGTTCTATTGTGACAACACCAGTGCGATAAACATATCTAAGAACCCAGTTCAACATTCCAAAACCAAGCATATTGATATTCATCACCTTTTCATTCGGGACCCTATAGAGGACGGCACCATTGTTCTTGAGCACATAGATACTGAATTTCAAAGAACCAACATTTTGACCAAACCTCTTGACCATCTTTGGTTTGATTCTCTCAGAAAGACTCTTGGAGTCTGCATTGTCGAGTGATTTAAGAAAAAAAAAGGGCTTTGTGAGTTTTTTTATCTGTGTATACTTTAGACTCGTCGTATTGGTGTTCTACCATCAAACTTTGAGTCTCTATGTTTTAATTGTTGTTTGGTGTCGTCTCAGTCATATTGCTCTTGAAATGCATTCCGCCTTAATTCTATTATGTACAATCTTGTCTTGGCTCAAGTCTTTAGGTTTGCCATAACCTAGAAGTAAAATGGTGTATAAGTTCTTATCCAGTATCAGGTTTTCCTATGCTTGCATGAAATGTTGTATGTTTACGACCTTTATAATCTCTAGGTTATGATTCCTCCTTGATCTTGGCTTTTTCATGCTTTTGAATGGATAAAGGAAATGGCTTCCTATACGTACCATGCTTTTTCATACGTATTAGTGTGTAGCCATCTTGATCGTTATGCCACAATGTTTAATCTTTTCTAAGAAAATGGCTACCTATGCGAACCTTATCTTTTCGTTCGTATTAGTGTGAAAGCCGCATTTCTTAGCTTTATCTGTTGAGATGCTCATTTCTGAAAATGGCTACTTAAGCGGATTTTGCTTTCTCGTCTGTCTTAGTGTGGCAGCCGCCAGTGGCATCCCTTTCACTTTGCTTTATGTTTGGCTTTGATCGAGGGGGAGTTTATCCAAAAAAGACTGGTTGAGTCGAAAAACATGTCCTCTTCGTGTGACTTTTGGCCGTCTGATATGACTAAGATATTCAACATTTATTGCTTCTAAGGTTTGAGAAAACTTGGTTTTTTGGTCACCTCATGTCACACATTCACTACGTCATATAGAATTCCAACTAAATGCAGTTCATTGCAAATATAAATGTGCCAAAATTGAACTCGTTATCAACTTGAGTCTCTTAATGTGTTGGTGTGTATCACTTTCGTGAAGCCTTGATTGAAACACGTTATTTATTTCTTTCTTTTTGTTTCCTCTCTCCCCTCTAAATCAAAAGTTTTTATTTTTTTTTTGTGTAAGTTTGAGCTTTTTTTGTTTGGTTTTGATATTCTTGCTGGGATGTGAGTTTGGTCTGATTAGCCCCAAATATTCTTTCGCTCCTTAGATCGATTGATCTATCTATCAAGCAGTCTCTTACCTCTCTCAGCTTCCCTGCTTCCCTGCTCAAAAGAACCGCAGCTTGTCAATGGCCGATGGATCGGTCCTTAGACAGATTGATCGGTCTGTTTGATCGAGGCCTTTATATGTTCTCACGCTTAGTTTTTTTTGTCATTTGTTTGTTTGCTTGTTTTCTCACTCTTCCTGGTGCTCCTCTCCTGGCTTCTCTGCCCCTTCAGACATGTGCCCTTCAGCCTTCACTCCCTAAGCACGTAAGTTTCCTATTTTCTCTTTGCTCTTCATTTAGCAGTTAGTTCTATGTTAGTGACGTCTAGGGTTTGTGTTTTTTTTTTCCTTTCATGTTCATTAGGTTTTCTTCTCTCTCATCTCTGGCCGTTCGATTAGTGCCCATCGTGTTGCTCATTTGGTTTCTAGTAAGTATCAAGGGCTTGTGCTTTATATTATACTTCTATATAATTCTTTCATATGCTTGTTGTTTTTGGTTTAGCTATAACTACGTTTTTGTTTATTGTTTTTTTTCTTTTTTATTCTTCTTCTTGTGTGTTTTCTTTTTTTTTTTTTGCCGGTGCTCCCACCTTGCTCTCTCCTTGTTTTTCTCCTTGTTATGGGGTGGTTTTGGATTATTAGGTGTTGTTCTCGATTTTCGGGGCAGTTCCTTCTAGGTTTCTTTGTTATGGCTCCAAAATATTGAGCAAAATCCACTGGTGTGGCGGTTGTTTCCAATTACGAACGCTGTTTTCAAACTAAGGCTTTTTTTCTCCAATTTAAGGATTCTTTTGAAAAACATCATGTTCTTTTGGAATGTAATGTCGTGCTCTGAGACTTTTCCAATAATTCGACCATTAATGCTTTCTTTCTTTGAACTGGAAAAGTCCCTTGCATTTTGCTGTGTCTCCTTCTGTCAATCTTTCTTTGGTTCAGGAGTTTTACAACTCTTTGACCGAAAAGGCCGATGCTGTTGACACTTATCTTAGTTTTGTTCTTGGTGTTTCGTTTTCTGTTTCTCCTGATACAGTTGCATCTTAGCTTGGTTTAGAGTCTCGTCCTGTTGACTCAAATTTTCCTCATCCTCACTACTTTTCGTCGCATACTTTTGATTACGGGCCCATTACCTCCGATTTACGTGGTGTCTTTCGTTCTTAGGTAGCCGGGTTTCTTATTCTCCAACGTGATCTTATAGCCACCTATCGTCTCCTCAACTTAATCGTGTGCGCTAACATTGACCCCGCAGGTCACTCTTTTGAGATATCCTAGTAACATGGCTATCTTTTGTGGGCCATTGCTCATCACAAGGAGGTTGATGTTAGTGATTTGATTTTTCAGCGCATTGTTCGGATTGTGGGGGGTAAATCTACTCTAGGTCTCCCTTTTGGTTTTCTCATTACTCAATTTCTTCGGTCTCTGTATGTTCTCGAGGTTCATTTTGGCCCCTATCATGATAGTTTGAAACATTTGTCCTGGCCCATCACCAAAACGACCCTCAAATAAAATGCCTCCCATATCCCCAAGACCTATTCTCTTACAAGTTCTTCTCATCACAGCATTCCTGATGATGTGAATGAGCTTAGTCTTGACCCCGAGCCGGATCTTCCTGAGGGGACAAATGTCCCAGATCATTTGGGGTGTCTCGAGGAAGAGATCAGTCATTTGCGTGCCAATGTTCGTGACTTGATCCAGCATCAACACAAGACGTGGAAAGAAATACAGGAGTTCATGGCTTATGTTGTTTCTCATCTTTCTCCTGCTCCTTGATTTTTTTTTTCTTTTTCGGTTTCTCTTGGTTGGGGGTCACTGCATATTCTTTGTTTTTGGTTGGCAATTCCATGCCAAAGGGGGTGAAGGATGGATGTCATAGTTGTTGTAAAGGATAGATTGCATGATTCTTTTGATGGATAGCATAGTTGTCGTTGAGGATAGATTGCATAATTCTTTTGATGGTTTTTTTTTTCTGGTTAGATATCACATTTTGAATTGCCATTTTGATGGATGGATCACATATTGAATTTGAATTGCCTTATATTTATTGGGTTGTATATTTTTTTTGGGGTTCATATATGTGGTTTGGTGAGATTGGTGAAATCTTGTGAGTTATCACCGAATTGTCAAAGGGGGAGATTGTTAGGTTTTTAAGCTCTCTTATAGACTATCTCTTTTTAGAAAATCTATGACAATGTTTACATGTTATTACAATTCAATGATATAATGTTTGTTTGTTCTTGAGAATTATTTTTTTTAAAATAGGATTTCAAGTTTCTGTTATAGTAAGTGAAAGAACCGAGAAGAAGCTTTCACCGATCGATCAATCTAATAACTGATCGATCGGCCCCTCTTGCAGAAGTTCCACCCTAGTGCAGCCTTATCAAAAATTGAGAGCTTATGTTTACCGATCGATCGGTCTTTTTACCGATCAATTAGTCTTGTGCGTGTTTTTTTTTCTTTAAATAACAGTTAGGGTTTTGTTATAATGGTTTTTATGTTTTGGGTTGAGTGCGGCTGTTGTGTGAGAGTTAAACAGATTTCGGGCAACTGTTCCTAAGGTAAGGAGAGACCAAGAGATATTCACTTGAACAAATTTATGCAGTTATAAGAGTTTCAAGATATAGTTCAGATACCAAAAGATCGATTCGTTCAAGACTCGAGAGGAGTCTCAAGTGAAGAAGACCAAACAAGAATTCCGACGGTTGACTCGCACGGATTTGGTGCATGAGAATTTGGAAAGAAGGCTGGTTAGCAATAGTGTTAGAACTAGGCAACCCAAGAGGGGAGGGTGAACTGGGTCTTTTAAAAAAAATAATTTAAAAAGCCTTTTCAGAAATCTTTTAATATTGCAATAAAGCAAGATATGCAATTATATAATCAATGCAAATATTAAACGATGAGGGATAGAGAAATAGAACCAGACACCAGCGGTTTATAGTGGTTCGGCTTTATCCTAACCTACGTCCACTCCT
>JAUMHN010436266.1:0-11805 GCA_032360265.1 Heliamphora ciliata
AGATTCCTTGCTAGAATACACGTCGGCCAAACGCGCTTCTAACTTGGCTTATAAACATGTTAAACCAAACGCCCGAAAGCAAGACTCGCCAATCCTGAGATTCAACCTTCATACCCATATATACACAATTATCATGCTCAGAAAGCTATTAACATGTTATAAACCAACGTTTAAACACATGCGAGCAAGCATACACAATCAACCTCACCAGGTGATAAACCCCTCTTCCCATGGCTCTTTGGTATTCGAATCCAGATCTCTGATACCAAGTTGTCACGCCCCAAAACCCAAGATCACGTGAAAATCCACCAAACATCCATTTCATATGAAAATACAAGTTTTCATACATTAAAATCTGCCTGTTGAAACCAATGGAATACCTAACAGAGTGTATCTCTCATAAAGAAAAGACATACAGTTCAACATGCATACAATATATCGCCTTATGGTGTACAAACCTGTTTTCAGGAACAGGCATACCAAAAAAGAAGAAAAACTGTAAAAGTCTTCCGCCACTGCGGGCACCACCAAGCTATATCTCATCTACATCATCACCTGAAAATGATTTTACAGAAGATTCCCACCCGTGAGCCAAAGCCCAATAGAAACAGATAATAAGCTGTAAAGCAGGAATATGCAATCGTATGGTGGGAGCAAACTCAACCACAAAACCAAAATAGGTCTTTCATCCAAAACCCTCAAGTTTGCCCATCAGACCACACAAGTCTCTCAAAATGGTTTCATTAACATAAAACCCCTTGTTTTCATCCTTAAAACCATGTGATGCAAATGTTGCAAATAACCAATCACAGTTAAGGAAAAACAGTAATCAAAACATCGTTCCCTCACGGAATGTACCATCACGAAAAAGAACAATAAGATCCCATGTACCGACTCCATCAAAAGGGATAGAGGTCACAACTATAGACTCATGTCCAGTATCTAACCCCCAGATATCGTGGGATCGCCTATATACACACAAGTTCTATACGGAGCACCATAACGAACCACTCAATCTACGGGTACGAAACCCGAGGGAGCTGAGCACCCGACTGTCTCAGTTTACGGGGACTAACCCGAAGGACCTGAGTACCTATGCTGTGCACGTTTTCGGACTTACACCGAGGGCAACTCGTGCCACATACACGTCATCCCGATATATTTAGATAATCTTCTTAAAGCATTTCTCAAATTGGTATATTATACATGTACATAGATCCATCCCTCACCAGGAGATCAAAACAAAATATTTCCAAAATATTTTTCCCAAAAGCAGTTATACAATGCATGTATAAGCAAGAGATCCAATCCATGAAACCATGGAGATCAAACCAAAGGATGTAAAAACATATTTTCATGTAAATATTTTAGAAAGCGAGCCTCAACCCCTAGGGTTAGCTCCAAACCTCCAATAAACACGTTTCTCTCAAAAGTTTTCGTAAAAACTCCTTTTGCAAACCATCCTTTGCCCAAACAAACCACCTGAACCATCAAAACCAACACCAACAGCCCATACAGGACCCCAGTCGACTGGCCCCAGTCGACTGTCCCAAGCCCCCAGTTGACTGAAAAACTCTCTGGAAAAGAGAACAAAAAACAGAAGCAATTTCAGTCGACTGACCCACCTAGTCCAGTCGACTGAACTCCCCAAAGCAAGACCCAGTCGATTGACCTTCAACGTTCAGTCGACTGAACTTTTCCAGATTTTGTTTTGAGCTACGGGTTCACTGGTTTTTGCTCCCAAAACTCAAATCGAACCTCCAAACACCCATCAAACACTCATTAAACACCCTCATACATCAACATGCCCAAGCTTCGCACCACAACCTCGAAAGAAAACCCTCAAAACATACTTTCATCCACCGAGAACGTCAAAAAATAGTTTTAAAATAAAAATCAAATCTAAAACATAAAATCACATTTCATGCATTTTTAAACGGTGATACAGTATAAGATTACATATGGTGCCCTTATACAGCAGTAGAATTTGAGATCTTACCTCGTTGGGTCAAAAACCCGACGCTTCGATCCACGTGCAAATCTGAGCTTCGTCAGAATCAAAATCCGTCCGGATGGATGCATAGACCACGATGCCAATAGCAAGGGTCCGCTATTAGATCGTTAAAAATCGAGCCCCGGGCCCCCGAGAAGTTAGAGAGAAGGCAGAGAGAAAAAATAGGTAACTTAGGAGTTAAGTTTTAGAAATATCTTTTGAAAATATATAACTCCAAATATTTATAGGCCTACAAAATAATTTTTTTTAAAATTTTTTAAAATTTGCACCGTAACTCCCCGCAGCCCCCGGGACCAACCCCGTATACTCCGATTAACCAAAACATGCATCATAACACATATAAGCATATTAAGGCGAAAATGCCAACATGTGTACAAAACACCAAATATGCATAAATATGAAAATGAAATGGTACAGGGTCTCATAATTTCGGTGGATAGAATCGAGTGTTGGGTGTTTCTTTCGTGGTTTTGGTGTTAGGCTTGGGCATGTGGATGTCCGAGGTTTGAAGAGCCAAACCCGTAGCTCGGAACCTGTTTTTGCCTGAGTTCAGCCGACTGGACCGTGGGGGTTAGTTGATTGGATCATGGTTTTGTGGGTTCGGTCAACTAGACCATGAGGGTCAGTCGACTGGACAGTGTGTTTTGGGCATTTTTGGATTTTCCAGTATGTTGTTCAGTCGACTGGGGGTTGGGGTCCAGTTGACTGGACCTGGGCAGTTTCATGTCGGTGTTTTGTGGTTAGGTTTTGGTTTCCAATTAGTGTTCAATGGTATTCAGCTGATTGATTATGGGATTAATCGGCTGAAATACCGTTGGGTCCTTTTTGGGGTTCGATTGGTCGTGTTGTGGTTTCGGGGGTGGTGTTGTGTGGTGCCGTCCTCGGGTGTGACGTGCATGGTTAGTTTTGAGTATTGTGGCACGGTTGTGTGCGTGCTGGTTACGTGCGGGACGTGTGGGTCCGTGGTTCGATTTAAAGGTGGTTTGGTGAGAACCGTTCTGTGGGAGGGTCAGGTGTTGGCCTCCGGGTTAGATGTTGGTTGTCTCGGTGTGTGGATGGGTTGTTCGAGTGATGTTTTCATGTGTGGCGTCGTGACGTATTGTTATACATGGTTATGTGTATTTATAGCTGTTTATTTATATACGAATTATATAAGTGGATTACATGATTTTGGTATCATTACGTGTACCGTAGTTGCATGATTTAGAACTCAGAAGTTTTATAGACATGGTTATGTGGAATATGAGGAATGGATGCATGTGATGCATGTTGCATGAGTTGCAAGTGTTGTGCAAGTCGCGTGTGTAGCATGTGACGTGGTTTGTGAAACGTAATGACAATACGCAGCTTTATGCATTTAAACCCTGGTTTAGTATGCATGTGGTGATTCAATGTTATCCCATAGTGTTCGGTGTTATCCCGTAATGTTCGGTGTTATCCCATAATGTTCAATATTATCCTGTAGTGTTCAGTTTTATCCTGTAATATGCGGTCTTATCCTGTGATATGCGGTCTTATCCCGTGGTATGCGATTTTATCCTGTGGTATAATCCCATGGTCGGCGGTTTCATCCCGTAGCTTACGGTAAGGTTTACAATTTTACCCCGTGGTTTGATTTACGATTTTATCCCGTGGTCTATGGTTTTACCCTGTAGTATACGGTTTTATCCCGAAAATGTGTGTTTGTGTACAGATCTTTATCTCAGTATTAGGACTGTGGTTGCGGCTTGTGAGTGCCGATTATACACATCTGTTCTGCATTCTGTTGGAGGTTGAGGTCTCTCGGTCTGAGAGAGTACATAGATTACATGAACTGCATTGTGAGATGGATAAAATCAATTTTAAATTGTTTTTAAGATTCGTGTGAATCGTGATCTAAAAACCAGTTTCAAATTATTTTCAAGACTCCTGTAAGTGAGTCAAAAGATGGTTGTTTTCCTCGCTTTCCCGTTTGTTTGTGAAAACTCGTTTTAAAGGCTTAAAAGGGAGTCTAAGACTACACCTCATTTTCCTAGCATGTTTACCTTATATTGCATGCTTGTCTAGTTTCTACTGAGCTTTGGCTCACGGTGTGGGATTTAATTTTACTTCAGGTACCGGCCACGTAGGTTGATCTGGAGTTGCTGGAGAGATGGAAGAGCTATTGTCTTTCTTTTTGTTCTTTCTGTTTCATGAATGTATACATGTTTTTTAGGTGTTAAAACTGTGTAATGTAAGCTATTTGGCGATTATATACAATGTATGTATGGTTTATTTTGATAGTGTATTCTCAGGTTGGGAGTTATGTTGGTTGTTTGTGGGTGTTTCACGTGACCCAGAGTTTGGGGCGTGACAGCTTGGTATTAGAGCTCTGGGTTCGAATACCTAAGAGCCGTGGAAAGAGGATGTATCCCGTGTGAGGTTGGTTACTTGTGCTTGATTGCATGTGTTTAGACTCTTTGATAACATGAACGTGTCAGCATGTTAGATATGTGCATGATGTGTATATGTGAGCATGGGGATTGAACCTTGGGCTTGATTAGTCCTGCCTTTGGGCGTTTAGATTAACAAACTTGGGAGCCAAGTTAAAAACGCGTTTAGCTGACGTGATTTTAGCAGAAAATCTAAGTAGGTTATCTAGATTAACGCGTCATTCTTGTTGGTTCTCCTCGGTATGTGGAGTTTTGTTTAGCATGAACCTATGTGGCTATGTGTTAGCATGCTTATGTGGTTTATGCTATGTGCTGCATCTCATGTTCTGTCTTTTTCATATAGGCGCGATATCAGCAAGGAGAGGGCAATGCCGTGGTCGAGGCCGTGGGCATGGTGTAGGCCAAGGGGATGTTCCTATCCTTGATGCTAGGGATGCAAATGCTCCCCTGGGACCGGTGGACGCGATGGAGTTGCTGCGTGTACTGGTGGGCTCTATCCAGCAGTTGGCTAGAGGTGAGACCATTAGGGGGAGAGAGGGAGTACCTGAGGCGAGGGCTACAGTAGCGATGCAGGAGTTCAAGTGCATGGATCTGCCTACCTTTGCAGGAGATCCTGATCCTATTGTGGCGACAAAGTGGTTGGAGTTGGTGACCCAGATCCTGGACACGTTGCAGATTGAGGAGGACGAGTTGCAGGTTTCTTTTGCTACCTTTCAGCTGAGGGGTGCTGCTCACGCGTGGTGGAAGTATGCCAGGACCATTGTGGGAGTCACAAGGGTAGCCTTTACAAGAGTGTTTCTGGAGGAATACTTCTTGGCTTCGAAGAGGGACTTATACAGGGAGGAGTTCTACACTTTTACTTAAGGGTGATGAACATCATGCAGTACAAGGCCAGGTTTACGAGCTTGTCCCAATTTGCACCGGAGTTGGTGAGCATAGACGAGTTGTGATCTATGAGGTTTGAGTGGGGCTTGAGGCCGACGATCAGGGAGCGTGTGGTCGTGATGGGACTTAATGTATTCACAGAGCTAGTAGAGGCAGCAACTAGGGTTGAGAACACTATGACTGAGATTCGAGCTTCTAGGGATGCCAGGACACCTTAGGGTGGGATAGGGGCACAAACAGGCAGACGCTCCAGCAAGAGGCAGAGCTCCTCTGGTCCTAGCTTTCATCCATCTAGGCCACTGCAGTTCTCTACACCAGCACCATCAGTGGCTTCGTCAGGGAGGCCAGAGCAGAGGGAGGTCAGATGTTATGGATGTGGACAATTGGTGCATCATGTGCCAGATTACCCGCAACCGAGGCAGTACCGGGACCCACAGTTGAGGCAAGCTCAGAGTTCCATACTCGATCAGTCGTAGGGGACGGAGCTATCGATTTGTTATAGATGTGGTTAAACGGGACATATTCGCAAGACTTGTCCCCAGAGAGAGGGTGCGCCGAGTACAGTAGGCACACCAAAGGGTTCGTATGTGTAGGAGCGACAGCAGTATCCTGCGGTTCAGACTTCCCGAATGACTGGTAGGAGTACATCAGTTCAGTCAGTACAGCAGGCGACGGCGCCGAGTTATGGCGGACAGGGCAGAGCGACATTGCCCCGAGCATATGCTCTCATAGCTCCCAGTTCATCTAGGGCACCGGTTATGCCAGATTATGCAGATGTGCCTTTAGTGAGCAGAGGCACTTTTTGAGTTTGTAGGTTTTGGGCTAGTTCCTTTCTTGCATCTGTTTGGGTGTTGGTGATGGATTCCATGGATGGTGTGCAGTGTTGAGGCCGCAGTTGATGATGATATGAGATTGGGGTGAGTTGTAGATCTCGAGTTTTTGAGATATTTGGCCATTGTTTAGGATGCCTGACCTTGTTTGAGTATATTCTAGGAATGGTTTGGCTGACCATCTCGTATGCCTGTGTCGTTTGTGATCGACGTGGTTGTTTCTTTTGACCTTGAGTTGAATTTTGGAGACGAAATTCCTTCAAGTAGGGTAGAGTTGTGAGACCCTGACCCATTTTCTTTTTTAGTGTTTTTCGACGCGCGTTTATCATTTTCGATTTTGCATGTTCAAATGCTTTTAGATGCATGATCGGGGTTATGTATGCATGCGGGGTAGGTTCCCGGAGTCGTGGGGTATTGTGGTGCAAATTTTAAAATTTCAAAAAAAAAAAAAATTTTGGAGGCCTATAAATATATACAGTTAGATATTTTCAAAACTTCTCCACTTAGTTTTCTCCTTTTTCTCTCTGTCTTTTCTCTAACTTCTCGGCGGCCCAGGGCTTGATTTTCAACAATCCAATAGCGGATCCTTGTTATTGGCACGGTGGGCTATGCGTTCATCTAGACGAAATTCTATTTCGGCGAAACTCGATTTTGCACGTGAATTGAGACGTTGAGTTTTTAACTCACCGAAGTAGGATCCTAAACTCTCATGTCTTATAAGGGTGCTACGTGTAATCGTGTGTATTTTTAATG
This sequence comes from Heliamphora ciliata, assembly GCA_032360265.1. Taxonomy (NCBI): domain Eukaryota; kingdom Viridiplantae; phylum Streptophyta; class Magnoliopsida; order Ericales; family Sarraceniaceae; genus Heliamphora; species Heliamphora ciliata. Next base: position 6,894 of record JAUMHN010436266.1, read on the forward strand.
GTTAGATTGTACTAGAACTGATCTTATGTTCAAGATGGATTTTGGGTTTAAAAACCATTTTTCGGTGATTTCGGTGGATGAAATCGGGTGTCAAGTGTTTTTTTCATGGTTTTGGTGTTAGGCTTGGGCGTGTGGATGTCCGAGGGTGTTGGATGGGTGTTTGGAAGCATTGATTCAAGGTTTGGAGAGAGAAACCCGTAGCTCGAAACCTATTTTTGCCTGAGTTCAGTCGACTGAACCGTGGGGTTCAGTCGACTGTATCATGGTTATGTGGGTTCAGTCGACTGGACCGTGAGGGTCAGTCGACTGGATAGCGTATTTTGGGTGTTTTTGGCTTTTCTAGTGTGTTGTTCAGTCGACTGGGGGATGGGGTCCAGTCGACTGGACCTGGGAAGTTTCGTGTGGGTGTTTTGTGGTTGAGTTTTGGTTTCCAATTAGTATTCAATGGTATTCAGTTGATTGACTATGGGATTAATTGACTGAAATACCGTTGGATCCTTTTTGGGGTTCGGTTGGTCGTGTTGTGATTTTGGGGGTCGTGTCGTGGCCTCGGGTGTTGTGTGGTGCCATCCTCGGGTGTGATGTGCATGGTTAGTTTTGAGTGTTATGGCACGGTTGTGTGCGTACTGGTTACGTGCGGGACGTGTGGGTCTGTGGTTCGATTTAAAGGTTCTTTGGTGAGAATCGTTCTGTGGGAGGTTCAGGTGTTGACCTCCAGGTTAGATGTTGGTTGTCCCAGTGTGTGGATGGGTCCCGGTGTGTGGATGGGTCGTTCGGGTGATGTTTTCATGAGTAGCATCGTGATGTATTGTTATACATGGTTATGTGCATTTATAGCTATTTATTTATGTACGAATTATGTAAGTGGATTACAAGATTTTGGTATCGTTATGTGTACCGTGGTTGCATGCTTTAAAACTCAGAAATTTTATAGGCATGATTATGTGGAATATGAGGAACGGATGCATATGATGCATGTTGTATGAGTTGCAAGTGTTGTGCGAGTCGCGTGTATAGTAAGTGACGTGGTTTGTGAAACGTAGTGACAGTACGCAGCTTTATGCATTTAAACCCTGATTTAGTATGCATGTGGTGATTCAGTGTTATCCCATAGTGTTCGGTGTTATCCCGTAATGTTTAGTATTATCCTGTAGCGTTCAGTTTTATCTTGTAATATGCGGTTTTATCCTGTAATATGCGGTCTTATCCCGTGGTATGCGGTCTTATCCCGTGGTATAATCCCGTGGTCGACGGTTTCATCCCGTGGCTTACGGTAAGGTTTACGATTTTACCCCGTGGTTTGATTTATGATTTTTCCCCGTGGTCTATGATTTTACCCCCTAGTATACGGTTTTATCCCGAAAATGTGTGTTTGTGTACGGATCTTTATCTCGTGTTAGGACTGTGGTTGCGGCTTGTGAGCGCCGGTTATACGCATTTGTTCTGCAATTTGTTGGGGGTTGAGGTCTCTCGGTCTGAGAGGGTACATAGATTGCATGAACTGCATTATGGGACGGATAAAATCAATTTTAAATTGTTTTTAAGATTCGTGTGAATCGCAATCTAAAAACTATTTTCAAATTATTTTCAAGGCTCTTGTGAGTGAGTCAAAAGATGGTTACTATCCTTGCTTTCCCATTTGCATGTGAAAACTCGTTTTAAAGGCTTGAAAGAGAGTCTAAGACTGCACCTCGTTTTCCTAGCATGTTTAGCTTACACTACATGCTTGTCTAGTTTCTACTGAGCTTTGGCTTACGGTGTGGGATTTGATTTTTCTTCAGGTTTCGGTCACACAAGTTGATCTGGGGTTGCTGGAGAGATGGAAGAGCTGTAGTTTTTCTTTTTGGTCTTTCGATTTCATGGATGTATATATGTTTTTTCGGTGTTAAAACTGTGTAATGTAATCAGTTTGGCGATTATATACAATGTTTGTCAGGTTTATTTTGAGAGTATATTCTCGGGTTGAGTGTTATGTTAGTTGTTTGTGGGTGTTTCACGTGACCCGGAGTTTGGAGCGTGACAACTTGGCCAATTTAGAAGAAACCTTCCAGGTACTAGAGAAGTACGACATGAAGCTAAACCCAGCCAAGTATGCTTTCGGAGTCATTGGAGGAAAGTTCCTTGATTTCATGATAAGCCAGAGAGGGATAGAGGCCAATCCAGAGAAGATCAAGGCGATTCAAGAGATGCGTCCCCCACGAAACACGAAGGAGAATTAAAGGCCGACCAGACGAATAGCGGCACTCAATCGATTTGTCTCAAAGGCAATCGACCGATGCCTTTCCTTTTTCATAGTCCTCAGGAAGGCCTTCGACTGGACAGAGGGGTGTCGAAAAGCATTCGAGGACCTCAAAAGATACCTATCTTCACCCCCCTTATTATCTCGAACCAACCCAAGCGAAGAGTTATTCCTATACCTTGCTGTGTCCGCATTAGCGGTAAGCGCTGCTCTGGTCTAGGAGGATCAACAAGGCACCCAGAGACCCATTTTCTACATCAACAGAGCCTACTGAGGGGCTGAAGCAAGGTACCCTGAGTTGGAAAAGCTAGCACTCACGCTAGTTAGTTCGGCAAGAAGATTGCGTCCCTATTTCCAAGCCCATATTGTGGTCATGCTAACATATTAGCCCCTGCGGCAGATTATGCAGAAGCCTAACCTCTCGAGATGTTTGGCGAAGTGGTCCTTCGAAATGGGAGAATTTGACATCAGGTACCGACCCCGAGTGGCGATAAAGGGTCAGGCCCTTGCTGGCTTTGTAGCTAAATTAACAGTAGAGCCAGGTCTATCAAGCTCGGGACCCACAAGTCTCCCGATGCCAGATAAGTATGAAGAGATTGAGGGTTCTGATGCCAAACAAGTTTGGCACATTTATGTAGATGGCTCGGCCAACATAGATGCCAGCAGAGCCGGGATCGTACTCATATCCCCCAAAGGAGATATACGATGGAGTGTTCCCTCCGATTTTGTTTTAAAACCACAAACGAGGCCAAGTATGAAGCAATCATTGTCGAAATGAGGTTAGCCCGAGCAGTTGGAGATGTACAAGTAAAGGTATACATCGACTCACAATTAGTGGTTTGACAGGTCCAAGGAGAGTTCGAAGCCAAGGAAGATAGAATGGCCGTCTACCAAAAAATAGCGCAGATGATTAGCCAGGTTCAAGCACTTCTCCATCATGCAGGTGCCGAGGGAAAGTAACCACCGAGCGAATACCTTGGCCAAAGCCGCCTCAGCCCCAGAAAATGAACTAGACCATGACCTCCCTTTGCAATACCACGCTGAGTCAGGCCTAGGATGGACGGAGTATGAGTTGCTAGAGGTAAGGGAACACCAAGCATCCTGGAAGGACCCAATTGTTGCATACCTCAGAGACGGAGTCTATTCGACCGACCGAGAAAAAGCAAGGAAATTGCACCTCACCACCAGCCGGTGCACTCTTTCGGAAGGGCATCTCTACAAGAGGGGTCTATCACTCCCATACCTCAGATGCCTCACGGAAGAAGAGGGAGACTATGTCCTAAGGGAAATTCATGAAGGCGTGTGTGGAAATCATAGTGGCGGGAGAGCGTTGGCGCACAAAGCACTAAGGGCAGGATACTATTGGCCAACCATGGCGCGGAATGCTTTAGCTCTAGTGAAGAGATGTAATAAATGTCAACTCTTTGCAAATGTGCCAAGGCAGTCCCTACTGAAATGACCGTCATAACTTCCCCCTGGCCATTCTCCTAGTGGGGAATAGACCTTGTTAGACCATTCCCGCTCGGAAAAGGCCAAACCAAGTTCGCCATAGTAGCTATTGATTATTTCACCAAGTGGGTGGAGGCCAAACCACTTGCTAAGATAACCGAAGCAAACACAGTAAGCCTTGTATGGAAGTCTATTGTATACAGGTTTAGGGTCCCAAATATCATCATCAGCGACAACAGAAGGCAGTTCGACAACAAGAAAAATCAGGAGTCTTGTGAGCAGCTGGGCATCTGGGTACATTATACTACGCCTGCCCATCCCCAAGCCAACGGTCAGGTGGAAGTGACCAACCGGACCCTTCTAAAGATGATCAAAACTAGACTGGAGCAGGCAAAAGACATGTGGGCTGAAGAATTACCTAGTATCCTATGGGCCTACTAAACGATCACCTAAACAGCTACAGGGAAAACATCGTTCATGATGACCTTCGAGAGAGAGGCAGTCATACCAGTCGAAATAGGCCTACCCCGCGCACGGATGACTCGATTTCAAGAAAAGAACAATGAAGAAGGCATGCGTGCTAGCCTAGACATTATGGATGAAATACACGAACAAGACGCTATTAGAGTAGCCGCGTACCAGCAGAGGATGAAGAGACATTATTGATATTACGTGTGTAATTCCAAGAGGGGGGTGAATTGGTTATTAAAATTTCTTAGATTAAATTCAAAATGTATGATCTTTAGTTTACAAAAATAACATAAATAAATTTGTTTTAGATTTATAAGCAAAACTTTTGTGTTGAAATATTTAAGAACAAATGTGGACAAAGATTATATTTCTTATTTAAATAAATACAACACTTTATTATTTTTAACAAGAGTATATCTTTCAAGTTTAAATATTTTTAAATATGACTTCTAGATTATGATGCAAGAATACAACAATATTTCCAAAGTGAAAAAAAGAGAGAATTGAAAAGCTTTTCAATTTAAAGATGTAAACTTTTGTACACTTCTTGTCAATTAATTACAACACCCTTATTGCTTTAACAATGTAAAATACGAGTGTAGCATTCAACTTAAACTTGCAAATATGTTTTAATTGATCCAATATCTTCTTATAAAATATATTCAATTTCCTTATATATTGACAATACAAAACTTGTTAAGATACTTAACTACACAAAAAAACTTTCGTTATAAGATTAATTCCACAACTTTT
>JAUMHN010436277.1:0-33369 GCA_032360265.1 Heliamphora ciliata
ATAATAACCTTGGGGTGTGAATTAATTTATATAGTCAGTAGTCAGTACTAAATTAATTACCCTAAATGTCCCGTTTAATACATATAAGGTGTACTAGCACAGAGAGTCGGAACAATAGACGATGTTATTTTCTGTTCCCCGTAACCAAGGCAGGCCTACTAAAACTCTATGCCACAATCGTAAAGATGGTATGTCTATTTTCATCTAAATTGTGAACATAAAACTTATATTCTGCAAGAACTTAAAATCTGGACTTCTGTGTGTAAGCCGTACTCTACACACCAGATTAAATACTATACAGAATATCGAACATTCGTGCATAACAAATAAATGATATACATACATTACTCATAAAGATTCTCATAAAATGGAAAACTAATTTTATTAAAAATAAAATTAAATACTAAAAACATAATTTTCAGTAAACCAACCCTAACACCATGAGCCAACCCTAAACCCTCTCGCATAAAGGTCCTCACCAATAACTCTCGTTTCACTATAGGTTTGAGTTCAAACTTGTTTAAGAAAAGTAAATTATTTCCTTTATGCAAGCATATATTCACGATATACATACAGACCAAATTCCACACATATGCTTTGAGTTCTCAAAAGTTCATTTACTAAAATAATATCATTACAATCATCCCACTTCACTTTATGTACAAAAAAAAATCCAACAAAGACACCATCTTTCTTCCCGTCTCTCCTAAAATGCATCCTTTGCCTTGGTACTGCCCCTGCTCCACAAAACCTGAAATGGTTTTGGTACACATACCTGAGTCGGAGCTCGTAGGATAAAGACTAACTCTAATACTAAGCATGATTTGTGAGGTGTGATTGGTGCGATCAAAATAAAAATGCAAGTTTCACCAATTTATTAATCGTTTACACGCACACAAATTAATCCCATTTATTCGCTTGTTTTTCATCACATTACTTCTTTATTATATTAACCACATTCATTGAACCCATTTCAAATCATTCTTTTTCTTCCACATTATTCACTTGTTTATATCATAACCCGATTTTTCACAAAAACCGTATCATAATTTAATGAGCCGGCGTCGTGTGTAGCTTATAGAAATCCATCCCTATTAATTCCCAATAAGCTACGCGAAGCCATTGGATAATAGATAGCTCTATAACTCACCATGATGCGACACCACATTTCAGGGGCTAAGCCGTGGGCATATGGTCTCCAGCTTGCGCAAGTTTTTGGTCTTTCACTGCGGAGCTGTGCAAGCCCAGTTTAATCCACATCAATCGATACAGTTCATTACTCATCGATACTATCATTTTCAACAAAAACCCAAGAGTCCAACCTCACAACCGGTTCCTCTCCCAATCACTTTCAACATTCTCATTTTGATTCCCATTTTAAATCTTCTGCTTCATTTTCAAATCATTTTTCATTTGAGAATTCAAATTTTCTTTTATGTCTCATGCATCATGCATCATTACTTCAACATATAAGTTCTCACAATTCACATATTATTTATCAACTTCATAAAGTATCAACACAAGATTGATTCAATAGTGATCATATCATTTGAAGAAAAGGAAAGCACCCATCATATGCATATATAAATAAGTTTGAAACCCTTTCATTCCTTCTAAAAGCTTGGAATTTTAAGTTACGACCATGCCATACCACAACCCTTAAATAACCCTTTTTACAAACCAAACCTGCCAAAGCTTTTATATATATATATATATATGTATATATATATATACATATATATATAATATCAACACAGTTCAAAGGAAAATAAGCAACAAGTTCAAAACCTTTCAAAATGTGCCCAATCGATGGTTTAATTAATGTAAAAGAGTATTCCAGAAAACTAAAGTCAAGGTACCCAAGATCTAAGTCTTTTAAACAAAACACCAAAAATTTTGAAAACAGCCCAGACCGATTGATCGGTGAGAAGACCGATCGATCGGTCTCTTGCCCGTATAAGAGAATTTAGAGGATCAAATGACCGCTCGATAGACCGATCAATCGATCTATCGATCCATCCTGCTCCAAGTCCCTTTTCAAGCCAAAAACCTATTTTCCACACTTAAAAGATTTTAGTACCTTTCAACACATTTTAGGCGAAAGAAAATAACCTTAAAAAATGAGAAAACATCCCAAAATCTCCCTTGGGCACAAGAGTTTATAGAAAATCTTCATTTGTCATAAAAAAAGTTATGGTTTCTCGATTGATTCATCTCATTTAACTCATGATTTAACCCCTTTTTCTATTATTCATTGATCCATATATCAAATACAACATAGAAAGATTCAAACTCATTAATTTGTATCAATTGTCCTAAAATCAATTTAATTCAACCTCCAAACTAGGGTTTTATATGCAAAAATTCCCACATCTTCTAGTTAAGTAACAAATTCAACCACCAACTCATGAATTATTAAGTTACAAGGCTCTAGCACCTACTTGGGTATTCCAATTTCATTAATTCGACCAATCACCATGAACCCAAACCAACCAAACCATGAATCTAGCTAGGGTTTACTCTAATGAAAATAATCAACATAAATCGTAACAAATCACAAGAGAGAGTCTAGATCGTACCTCAAGGATGTCCCACCATCAAGAATCAAGCCTCGGGTGAGCTCCACTTCACCAAAGCTCAACACGTGCCACCACGGAGGAGTTTCGACAATCATCCACGCTCTCAAATGGTAGGTCGCTCAAGGAAACGGCAAGGTCACCACCCCCGATGAACATGAAAAGCTCTAAGGAGCTCCAAAACCTAAACCCTTGGTCACCCCTCAACTTTAAAGAGAAATGAGAGAAGAGAGAATGAGCAAACTAACCCAAAAACTGAAATTTATAGCCTCTGCCTGACACAAACTGCTAGATCAGTCTCTGGACCGGTCGATGGGTCTCCGCGACTGCACTGTTGGCCCAACTTTAAACGAGCATATCTCCTTCATCAGAACTCTAAATAGGGTCGTTCTTGTGTTCAAACTGAAGCCCCGAAAGTCTACTTTCCAATGGTTCAAACCTCATACAGGATTCATTTTGTACACAACATTATGACCAAATTAGTGAAGGTATGTCACTTTCCTTCAAACAATTTTCACATATTTTTGTCCTAACATCCATTAGAACCTTATATTCTTCCTCTAACATATCTTTCATGCATATCTAAGCTCAAAACATCACCAAGCTCAAATTTTAATTCTAACTCCCATCAACACTTGATCATTTTAAAAAAAGCACGGGTCGGGGTATCACAACTCTTCCCCCTTAAAAGAATTTCGTCCCCACAATTCAACACTAAATCACAAGTCAAACACCACCCCATCAACCATCATCAATCTCTGATGCCAACCCATTCATAGAAACCCCAAGACTATCACCACATGACATAAACACATCTTCAATGAATAGATTGCTATAAAGACTGCCCACGCGTATAAAGTCCCCATTGATACTACTGTCATCTGTAAAATAGCGGATCAAGATTTAACGCACATTGCTAAATCCTCAAAATATAACTCCTACTGAACACATGAAGTCACATGTTACACACTCAAACCTTACTCAAGTTCTAACGATCAACTAATGACACCCACCTTGATACTACATCGTTATCCTGCTTATGCTAACAACGCCATCCCTAAAGCTGACAAGACGCTCATTCATGATCAACAGCACAAACACTCACTTCTAGAGAAAACCTCACTTAATTCACCTGGAATACACAAGAATGCACTTCATCTAAATCTTCGTCCTCTATTCAATCCTCCATCATAAATCACAATTCTAACCCTCAAACCACTGATTCTAAATCTATAGATCAACATCAAATCAAATATGACCACCATCATCTGATGTCAACCCCAAACTTATAGCACATGCATCGGTCCCCTGAATTGCTAATATCAGATTACTCAAGCCTAAGACTTATTTGTCAAGTAACCAACCAAAACCTGCCTCTTACACTTGGCAAATTTTTCTTATATAGAGCTTATCACGGCCCTTACATTCCAAACTAAACCATCACGTCAGTCTCGACAGATCATACCAACTAAGGCTTCTCAAACATCGACTCCTTTTTAACTCATATCTTACCACATTCTCAGGACCATAATCTAAACATATGGTTACACTAAAAACACAACACTTACCACAGTCAACAACCATTCCTCGACTCTAAGAACTCTGAGTAGCTCAAGCCCCAAATAAAACACAAACTCAAACCAAAAGTCTATTAGAAACCCATCACGTGAATACCCCAGCCGCAAGGTTCCAACAAGCTTCCCATTCCACCAAGAGCTAGAGGTGCAACCATACCCCATACCACGCAAAACAAGCTGTACACAACGGTTTACAATTCTCACACCTCATTCACACACACACGAACACCATCAATCCTTACCTTGTACAACACATCCCATTGCACCAAGACCTCACTTCACAAAGTTGCACTTCACCAACCTAACTCTCACTAGGCGACTCACAGCCATGTCACAGCCTTGAGTCCAATGTCCAAGCAACTCACATAGAAAGCACACGGCACCAGACAAAGAAAACCCAATGCTGAGACCTTTCATTCAAAGTTATTAATAACTTTCACGATCATGTTAACGCCTCTCGCACTTTTGCACCCCAGCACACATCTATTGTAGATATCTTAGCCCACGTTTTCTTGCTTATCATTCCAGGCCACCCAAACCACACGATACACTACTGAACCTTATTGCTCTACTCTTTATTCCAATGGACAAGCAATATACCTACCTCTAAACCTAAGGTTGAACACAAACAATCTCCAAATGTATCATATTTAGGAAACACCATCTCAGCACTAGGCCAACCACACTATCGAACCCCTCTATGGTTCTTTTAAACCTCATGCACCCAACACAGTCCCCAAGCACGATCTCCTAGTCTTGAGGATAACAATCCAACCACGAACCTCTATTCTTGCAAGAATCCCACAAAACAAATACTCAAAAGTTTCACCACATAAATAATTCAATTAGTGAATTCTCTTGGGATCTCTCTCAATGAGAATTTAAGCTATCGGTATTCCGTACAACTCAGGTTACATTTCCAAACACTCGAGTTTGTAGGGTAAAGCAAACGGGCTCTTCAAGGAACCACGGGCAAACGAACCCACACTCATACTATCCTAACGTTTAATTCCCACCAAGAAGGAATAGTCTCACTGGATAACCAATTATGAAATGTCTCTCTTCCTAGTGAAACCACGAGTCAACTTTAGACTCTTACTCAACGCCACTATCCTTTAGGGCAACCATCGCACACTTAGATTATAAGGAGGTCAACCATTATTCCTTGTGAAGATATCGGACATCTTAATACAAACGTTATCGGCTACCATTCATAATGGGTATATTCCTTGTCACACCAGATCCTCGTACTCAGATCTTTACTTAAACACAACAATTATAGTTCATTCCTTCACATCCCAATGACGCATTTCACGTGTCCACAAGATCCTCATTGTTTATCCACCAATGCACAATGCCATACATACTCGCATCACTTTAGAACATCTTTTCATAAGGTCGCGTCACACTAGCTCGATTCCCAAAAGGTAGTTAATAGCCAAACAACTAGGCAAAACCATACTATAGTCTCGAGCTCGCAGCTCCAGTACATCCATCAGAAAGTACAAAATACTCAATCGAAAGCACCTGTCTCTTATGTCACCAAACGAGCACCACCAGCACACAGCAATCCGAACATAAAAGCCACTACACACAACATGAGCAAAACAAACCTCGCCTACTAATTCTAGACCAAATGGCACCACTACATCACTCGCCCCTATGGGTAAAATAGCACCACCATATCTAGGCCTTAAACCAGATATAGACCACCATCATCATCCTCTTAAGAGATCTCCACCCATCAACACGTCGTCCTAAAATGATCGAATCAGCTACACTAACAATATCTATCACATGCCCCACAAAACTCACGTACTCACACCCACATTCTTACCATACACCATGTATCCCATATAGTCTCCTAATCTTGAGAACGACAACCCTGGCCACCAAACTCTTCTCCATGAAACTTCCTAATCAACCTCGAATCATCATTCACCACATCACAACTACCACCGATATACATCTCACCAAACATACGTGTATATTACTCAAAAATTAATCCGTCGATAACATTTCTAACCCACATACTCATCATCGTACAACTCCCAACTCCTATCAAAGGATGTAACTTAGCAACACGCTTTAAAAGAATCTCACCAGTCATCTACAGACTCTCAAAACCATCTGGCACTACTATGGCTACCAACAACACCCCATAGTGTAAGGGATATCCCAAACACTACCTAAACTCAAACATTCTAACACACCTGAGGCAGCAGATTACTACGCTCCTGTCCACTATGCTTCCATCCACTATGTTTCCGTCCATACCCATTCTCGGGGTACACGACTCATGACATAGCACAGCTCAAGACATTACATGGCTCATGACGTACATAATTCTCAACGCGCTCAAAATCACACCTTATATCTAATCACAACAAATAACCTTCAAAAGGTTTTAAACACCCTACCACACTCATTCATCAAGCTATTGGTGGCACAACACATATCGGGCAACTACTATAGTCACCCCAACTCGCAAAGGCACAACATACACCAAACAATTAGTGCTCATCTCACGAGATTACACCCACCACGATCATTAACCACCCGGTCGCACTCCCACCTCCTACACTACCACCTAAACCATAACTCATCCTAGTCCCCACGGGTATAGATCTTATATTGAGGATATCACAACTTCCAACTAGGTCAAACTCAACCTAACCTTATAAAGCCAAACTACACACTACTCACCACCTAGTCACATCACATCAACACATATTTACATATTGAGGGAAAGCCTCAGAATAACGCGACAATCTGGGCAACTAATTCAAATTTCTCATAGAAAGAATGTCATCCAAATGCTTTTCTATTTTGAACCTCAAAGTTGTTGATTGGACGCCAATTGGCATGCCACATCACCCTAAGACTCAATCTCAATGCTCATATAAACACATAACATGCACAAAATAATTCAACCACAAACCCATGCAAGCACACAATTCATATCGTGTAGTGTTGCCTAATCTCATCAAACATGTCACTTACGAGGATCATCGTTACTTCCCACAGCTCTTAAGTATTCAAACCTAAAGCTATGATTCAATTTGTCACGCCCCAAACCCGGGGACCAATGAGCCAACCCTAAACTCCCCATATAAAGATCCTCAACAAAAGCTCTCATTTCACTATAGGTTTGAGTTCAATCTTGTTTAAGAAAAGTAAATTTTTTTCTTTATGCAAACATATATTCATGATATACATACAGACCAAATTCCACACATATGCTTTGAGTTCTCAAAAGTTCATTTATTGAAATAATATCATTACAATCATCCATTTGACACTATGTACAAAAAGAAAAAATTCCAACAGAGACACCATCTTTCTTCTTGTCTCTCCCAAAATGCAAAATGCGTCCTTTGCCCTAGTACCGCCTCTGCTCCTCGAAACCTTAAATGATTTTGGTACACATACATGAGCCGAAACTCGTAGGATAAAGACTAAATCTAATACTAAGCATGATTTGTGAGATGTGAGGTGTGATGGGTGCAATCGAAGTAAAAATGTAAGTTTCACCAATTCATTAATCGTTCACACGCACACACCCACGCACACAAATTAATCCCATTTATTCGTTTGTTTTTCATCACATTACTTCTTTATTACATTAACCACATTCATTGAAACCATTTCAAATCATTATTTTCTTCCACATTATTCACTTTTTTATATCATAACCCGATTTTTTACAAAAATCGTATCACATTTTAATGAATTGGCGTCGGGTGCAGCTTATAGAAATTCCTCCCTATTAATTCTCAAAAGGCTACGCAAAGCCATTGGATAATAGATAGCTCTATAACTCACCATGCTGCAACACCACATTTTAGGGGATAAGCCGTGGGCATATGGTTCCCAGCTTGCGCAAGTTTTCGGTCTTTCACTGCGGAGCTGCGCAAGCCCAACTTAATCCACATCAATCGATATGGTTCATTACTCATCGAAACTATCATTTTTAAAAAAAAACCCAAGAGTTCAACCCCATAGCCGGTTCCTCTCCCAATAACTATCAACATTCTCATTTTGATTCCCATTTCAAATCTTCTGTATCATTTTCAAATCATTTTTCGTTTGAGTATTCAAATTTTCTTTCTTGTCTCATGCATCATAACTTCAATATATAAGTTCTCACAATTCACATATTGTTTATCAACTTCATAAAGTATCAACACAAGATTGATTTAATAGTGATCATATCATTTGAAGAAAAGGAAAGCACCCATCATATGCATATATAAATAAGTTTGAAATCCATTTATTCCTTTAAAAAGCTTGGAATTTTAAGTAATGGCCATGCCATACCACAACCCTTAAATAATCGTTTTTAAAAGCCAAACCCGCCAAAGCTTAATATATATTTATTATTTTTTTATCAACACAGTTCAAAGGAAAATAAGCAACAAGTTCAAAACCTTTCAAAATGTGCCTAACCGAGGGTTTAATTAATGTAAAAGAGTATTCCAAAAAACTAGAGTCAAGGTACCCAAAATTCAAGTCTTTTAAACAAAACACCAAAATTTTTGAAAACAGCCCAAACTGATCGATCGGTGAGAAGACCAATCGATCGGTCTCTTGCCTCCACAAGAGAACCGAGAGGATCAAAAGACCGCTCGATAGACCGATCAATCGGTCTATCGATCCGTCCCGCTCCTGGTCCTTATTCAAGCCAAAAACCTATTTTCAACACTTAAAAGATTTTGGTACCTTTTAACTCATTTTAGGCAAAGGAAAATAACCTCTAAAAAAAAGAAAACATCCCAAAATCTCCCTCGTCCACAAGAGTTTATAGAAAATCTTCATTTCTCAAAAAAAAAGTTAGGATTTTCAGGTTGATTCGTCTCATTTAACTCATAATTTAACCCCTTTTTCTATGATTCATTGATCCATATATCAAATACAACATAGAAAGATTCAAACGCATTAATTTCTATCAATTGTCCCCAAATCAATTTAATTCAACCTCATAACTAGGGTTTTATATGCAAAAATTCCCACATCTTCCAGTTAAGTTACAAATTCAACCACCAACCCATGAATTATTAAGTTACAAGGCTCTAACACCTACTTGGGTGTTCCAATTTCATTAGTTCGACCAATCACCATGAACCCAAACCAACCAAACCAAGAATCTAGCAAGGGTTTACTCTAATGAAAATAATTAACACAAATCGTAACAAATCACAAAAGAGAGTCTAGATCCTACCTCAAGGACGTCCCACCATCAAGAATCAAGCCTCAGGTGAGCTCCACTTCACCAAAGCTCAACACACGCCACCACGGAGAAGTTTCCACGATCAACCACGCTCTCCAATGGTAGCTCGCTCAAGGAAACGGCAAGATTTCCACCCCCGATGAACATGAAAAGCTCTAAGGAGCTCCAAAACCTAAATCCTAGGTCACCAATCAACTTTAGAGAGAGAAGAGAGAAGAGAGAATGAGCAAACTAACCCAAAAATTGAAACTTATATCCTCTTCCTAACACAGACCACTCGATCGGTCTCCGGACCGCTTGATTAGTCTCCACGAGTACACTGCTGGCCCAACTTTAAATGAGCATATATCCTTCATCCAAACTCCAAATAGGGTCGTTCTTATGCTTAAACTAAAGCCCCAAAAATCTACTTTCCAATGGTTGAAACCTCATACCAGGATTCATTTTGTACAAAACGTTATGACCAAATTAGTGAAGGTATGTCACTTTTCTTCAAACACTTTTCACATATTTTTGTCTCAACATCCATTAGAACCTTATATTCTTCCTCTAACATATCTTTCGTGCATATCCAAGCTCAAAGCATCACCAAACTCAAGTTTTAATTCTTACTCCCATCAATACTTAATCATTTTAAAAAATGCACTGGTCAAGATATCACACGGCTAATTTTTGGAAATTCGTGATCACATGTCAAAGTTTTATGTGTGGATTCTAACGAGTCAAAATAAAATAAATAAATGCATAGTTCAGAAAATAAAATACACATTATATCACAATCGACTTAATGGGCCAAGTAGGAGAATGTTAAACCTGTGAGCTTTTTGGTGGCCCATTAGCATATTGTTTTTATATATTTTAATTGTATTTGAATTTCACAAATTATTGATAAGCCAATCATGGATATGGTTTATCTATTAGTATTTAACTTGGAAAAAAACTCTTTTAAGATAACAAGAAAACCGTTGATGGATAGGAATCATTCTAAGAGTTATCTTATGGGCCCTCTTCTCTCCTCTATAAAAGATAGAATAACCATTTCTTATAGATATTATTTTTCCATCAATTATAGTATATGGTTATTCTGAAAAGTTAGAGACAGAGAGAAGAAGGTGAACCAAGAATTAAAAATTTCAAGTAAGGGTTTCGTTTATTCGATTAATCAATTATTAATGGCTGCAAAAGGTACGTTCTTAATGTTGAATCTTTTCTTAAGATGTATTAGATTCAAGATCTTGTATTTAAATGTTTCACATTATATTCTACGGAAAGCATAGTTTTTTTTTCCAACACTTCGCTCCTAGGTCCATGACCTATGCATGCATGGCTATATCTCTCATATATATGGCTTATATATGAGATATATACAATCTTCAAATATCAAAATAAAAAAAAAAGAAGATGGATAGTTGAGAAGAGAAAATAGATATAAGAATAGGGTACAAGATCTCATCTCATTGCTTGAGCAAGAAACTTGAGCTCTTTTTAGGAGCCAAGAAGGCCAATGTGGAGAAAAATAGAAGTATATAGATGTTTCTACCTTGGTTTATGATTTCAAGATGATAAAAGTTTTATGAACATTGATAAAGAACTCAAGAACACCAAGAACCTTCAAAGACTTCAGGCCTTCCCTTCACTTTCTCTCTCTAGCACACACTCACAACACTTAGAGAATATTGCAAACACAAAGATGGTTTGAGATATGGTGTGCTGAAAATATAGGGGAGTTTGTGTGCTTTTAAAATAAATTTTATAGTTAAAATGAAGCTCATAATGTCTATGTAAGGCCTATGGAGGCTATAGCCACTAAAAAACCGTGCATGTATGACATAATGTAATAAAATAATGGTGCAGTGTTCGTGTATCCATAATGGTTGGCCACATGAGGGTTTTGGCTCCAAGATTTGAATTTTGTATTATTCTAATACTCTATTGTATAATTAATGGTAGATGTGTACTATATTGTTCAAGAATTAAATTTAAAAATTAATTTAATGTAGATTTTTTACTATGAATATTAAAGATTTGAATTAATATAATAATTTTAGGTATTGTACTTAATTTTTACATCTTAATTTAATTATAACATTATTTAGTTATGGTAGTTGAACCAAATTATGATTTTTATATAATTTTGTAACTTAATGTATATTTTTAATTACTTTTATATTAGTTTTAATTTAATTTAATGAATTTAGGTTTTAAATTTTAATTTTATAATTTAATATTATTTTATCATTATTTAATTATTTACGTGGTGTATCCTTATTTTAATTAAGTCACATGATATTACTACAAAAGTTGGCTTAAAATTACATTTGATTATTATATTGGATTGTTTGTAGAGATCTATGCATAAACACCTATATATGTAAAGTTACTTTTTCCTCTTTGATTTATATATAAGGCTCATAAAGTTACTTTTACTTTTTTATTATTTTATTAGGAGTTCCATAATGATTTTCCTATATATACTTGCTTTTATGCACTATTATTATTATAATTAACCTTATAATTTGTGACGACCGTGTATGTTTTTACCTTGTTCTTCCATGATTTTGGTTAAGTGAGGAAATAGAATTAAATTTGGGCATAGCTGTTATAAAATTTTGCTGGTTAACGATTGAATTAATAATATGTGGAATAAAATTGAGATATATGGTGATGAATGATAGTATTATTGTAACACCCCGGTTCGAACCTTAGTAGTAACCACCTAAATTGTAACAACTCGGCCCGAATCCTAGTTGTAACAGCCTGGATTGTAACTACCCATGGAGCGATCTAGCCCAAACCCTAATATTAGCGACGGATAGATAATAAGAACATAGGCGGCTATATGAACAAGAAAAACCCTAATTTGACTCGAAAATCTTAAAAGACACCAAATACTCAGAAATAAAACCCTAATACTCAGAAAAGTCTTGGGACAGCATAAATTAAGTAAATAACATAAAATATTAAATTAAAAATCAAAAATTTTCATAATTAAAGCAAAATGACCATTTTGCCCATAGTATAGCAAAAAGTCTTAAAAATATAAAATTTGACACATGAGCACCCAAAATCATATATTTATATATAATTAATTAATAAAATACAAAATAACAACAAAAATGACCAAAATTCCCTTACATAGCTGGCCACCTAGGAATTTATGCCTAAAAAAGTTACTTTTTGCCTTTTTAAGCTTAAAAATGAGAAAAAGAAGTATAAATTAAGCATTATTTTGGCCAAATACTTTTTACACAAGTAATATATATACTAATATAATAATATAGGTCAAATAAATAAATAAATAATTATTTAAAATCTCTACATAATAAATAAGTTGAAAAACTAATTCTAGTCAAACAAGTTTAATTTAACTGAAAAGCCTACACTTATTTATTTAATTGCTATCAAAATTATGATAAATCATGAAAAGACTAAATTAATTATAAATACATTAATATAATAAGTTTTAGTAGATTTAAGTGCAGAAAATTAATATTTTATGCATTTATATACACACAAAATGCACCAAAATACAAATTAACAACCCAAATTAATTAACAATCAACTTTTTAGTCTCCCAAACACTGCAGAGATGAATGTACATCTTTCCCAAAACTGATTTTGCAAGCCTCAAGCCCCACCCACCTCCCATGCAATCAATGAGGGTCCAAGAAAATTCAAAATTTAAATTAAAGCAATAATTACACTCCATTACAAATTTTTCCTGTAAAAACAAGGCCTTAGCCCCACCTATTATCCTTCATATTTCAGCTGAGAGTGAGAGTGAGAGAGACCAAAAAATTTTCTAAGTATTCTTAAGGGAAGAAGGAAAGAAGAAGAGAGAAAGAAGAAAGAAGGAGGAGGAAATGATTAGAGGAGAAGCATTGAAGCTAAGCCCACTTCTTCTTCAACCATTTGAGCATCAAATAAGGTAAGCAACTCCTTCAAACCCTCTGATATTCTCTCCTAAGATACCCATCAATCCATCTCTATAACAAACCCTAAGAAAATAAAACAAAGAATGAGTCAAAAATACGTCATAGGAGTAGAACATGGGCTATTTGTGTAAGTTTGTGTTTTGTATGAGGTAGCATGTGTATGTTTTTAAGTTTTATGGCTTATGTGTATTCTGGAGTTTTGGTTTATGTGAGTTTACAACATGCATGCAAAGAAAACATGTAAAAAAAAATGTACACAACATAGGTTAAGCAATCAAAACCCTAAGTAGTCTGACTTTCTGGACATACTCACTTTCTATCACCAACTTTAAATCATCATAACTAAATGTAGAAAATTGGTCTTAAAGTAATTTTTTTGTCTAGATCTATATTTTTGAGTTATATTTCATACAAAATTGATTTGCAGTGATTTCGTTGGGTAGAACTCCAAATATCTCATATTTTTCAAAGGGTATCAGAGCTTGACCACTCTGAGTTACAGACCTAAAAACCCTAAGTTATAGTAAGAAACGAGCTTAGGTCCAAACATAAAACTTGTAGAGGACATATTTATCTTCCTGTCGACCAAAAATGGGCCGAAATTATGAAGTCCTGATGGGTCAAACCCCCTTCCAAAGTCACTGTTAAGGTTTAGTGACTAACAGACCTCTCTATCACACATTTCTGTGAGAATCAAAACCTAACTTCTTACAAGCCAAATTCAAAAGTGGTAAACATGCAAAATATAGCTAACATATTAAACTAATTACTAAGCAAACATCAGCCCAAATTACCCACGGAAGATACCCCAGAGGTTTTGAGAATTCTCTGTAAAAAAACACACTCTGCAGACCCTTTTTAGGCTGACTGAACCCTTTTCATAAATTGGCCAAATTCTCAAAGTTTTTCCAAATAACTTGTCCTAACTCAAAACATGAAACTTATAGATGACACCTTAAACCAAAACCCCACCAAACATTAAAGCGATAGACCTTGAATTGATGCTCAAAAATAGTGACCAACAGAAGCTCAAATCCTATGTATTTCTCCGTAAATTGTTGAGCTGTTTTTACTTAAATAAAATAAATGACCCCTAGACTGTAACAGCCTGGCCCGGATCCTAGTTGTAACAGCCTGGACTGTAACTACCCATGAAGCGATCTAGCCCAAACTCTAGTATTAGTGACGAATAAATAATAATAACCTAGGCTGCTTTATGAACAAGAGAAATCCTAATTAGTCTAAAAACCCTAAGTAACCCAAAACCCTAATTTGACTTAAAAACCCAAAAAGACACCAAATACTTAAAGATAAAGCTCTAATACTCAGAAAAGTCTTGAGACAGCTAAAATTAAGTAAAATAGCATAAAATATTAAATTAAAAATCAAAATTTTCCATAATTAAGGCAAAATGACCATTTTACCCCTAGTATAACCAAAAGTCCTAAAAATCTAAAATTTGGCACATGAGCACCCAAAATCAGATATTTATATGTAATTAATTTAAAAAATACAAAATAACAATAAAAATGACCAAAATGCCGTTGCATGGCTGGCCACCTAGGAATTTGTGCCCAAAAAAGCTACTTTTTGCCTTTTAAAGCTTAAAAATTAGAAAAAGATGTATAAATTAAGTATTATTTTGACCCAATATTTTTTAAACAAGTAATATACATAGAAATATAATAATATAGATCAAAAAATAAACAAATAATTATTTAAAATCTCTACACAATAAATAAGTCAAAAAGTCAATTCTAGTCAAAGTAACTTAAATTAATTTAAAAGCCCACACTTATTTATTTAATTGCTCTCAAAATTATGATAAATCATGAGAAGACTAAATTAATTATAAATACATTAATATAATAGGTTTTAGTAGGTTTAGGTATATAAAATTAATATTTTATACATTTATATACACAAAAATGCACCAAAATACAAATTAAAAATCCAAATTAATTAACAATCAATTTTTTAGTCTCCCAAACACTTCAGAGATGAACGTATATCTGCCCCAAAATTGATTTTGCAAGCCTCAAGCCTCTCCTACCTCCCATGCAACCAATGAGGGTCCAAGAAAATTCAAATTTTAAATTAAAGCAATAGTTACACTCCATTACAAATTTTTCCTATAAAAACAAGGCCTTAGCCCCACTCATTCTCCTTCATATTTCGGCTGAGAGTGAGAGTGAGAGAAACCAAAAAGTTTGCTAAGTATTCTTAAGGGAAGAAGGAAAGAAGAAGAGACAAGGAAGAAAGAAGGAGGAGGAAATGATCAAAGGAGAAGCATTGAAGCTAAGTCCACTTCTTCTTCAATCAATTGAGTATCAAATAAGATAAGAAACTCTTTCAAACCATCTGATATTCTCCCCTAAGATTCCCGTCAATCCCTCTCTATAACAAACCCTAAGAAAATAAAACAAAGAATGAGTCAAAAAAGCGTCATAGGAGTAGAACATGGGCTGTTTGTGTAAGATTGTGTTTTGTATGAGCTAGCATGTGTAAGGTCATAAGTTTTATGGCTTGTGTGTATTTTGGAGTTTTGGTTTATGTGAGTTTACAACATGCATGCAAAGAAAACATGTCAAAAAAAAAATGTACACAACATAGGCTAAGCAATCAAAACCCTAAGTAATTTGATTTTCTGGACTTACTCACTTTCTGTCACCAACTTTAAATCATCATAACTAAATGTAAAAAACTGGTCTTAAAGTTATTTTTGTGTCCAGATCTAGATGTTTGAGTTATCTTCCATACAAAATTGGTTTGAAGTGATTTCGTTTGGTAAAACTCCAAATATCTCATATTTTCCAAAGAGTGTCAGAGCTTGACCACTCTGAGTTGCAAACCTACGAACCCTAAGTTAGAGTAAGAACCGAGCTTAGGTCCAAACACAAAACCTGTAGAGGACATATTTATCTTTCTGTTAACCAAAAAATGAGCTAAAATTATGAAGTTTGGATTGGTCAAAACCCCTTCCAAAGTCATTTTTAAGGTTCAGTGACTTGCAGACCTCTCTGTCACACATTTTTGTGAGAACCAAAACATAACTTTTTAGAAGCCAAATCCAAAAGTTGTAAATATGGAAAATGTAGCTAACATATTAAACTAATTACTAAGCAACAATTCGCCCAAAATACCCTTGGAAGATACCCAAAAAATGTTGAGCATTCTCTGTCAAAATACACTATGCAAGCCCTTTTTAGGCTGACTGAACCCTTTTTATAAATTACCCAAATTCCCAAACTTTTTCCAAATAACTTGTTCTAACTCAAAACATACAACTTATAGTGGACACCTTAAACTAAAACCCTACCAAAATCTAGAGCCATAGCACTTGAATTGATGCCCCAAAATAATGGCCAACAAAAGCTCAATTCCTATGTATTTCTCCGTAAATTGTTGAACCGTTTTTACTTAAATAAAATAAATAACTCCTAGACTGTAACAACCGGGCCCGGATCCTAGTTGTAACAACCTGGACTATAACTACCCATGGAGCGATCTAGCCCAAACTCTAGTATTAGCGACAGATAGATAATAAGAACCTAGGCAGCTATATGAACAAGGAAAACTCTAATTAGCCCAAAAACCCTAAGTAACCCAAAACCCTAATTTGACTCAAAAACCCTAAAAGACACCAAATACTCAGAGATAAAGCCCTAATACTCAGAAAAATCTTGAGACAGCTTAAATTAAGTAAATAACATAAAATATTGAATTAAAAATAAAAAATTTTCATAATTAAAGCAAAATGACCATTTTGTCCCTAGTACAACAAAAAGTCCTAAAAATCTAAAATTTGACACATGGGCACCCAAAATCAGATATTTATATGTAATTAATTAATAAAATACAAAATAACAACAAAAATGACCAAAATACCCTTGCATGGCTGGCCACCAAGGAATTTGTGCCTAAAAAAACTACTTTTTGCCTTTTTAAGCTTAAAAGTTAGAAAAAAGATATATAAATTAAGCATTATTTTGATCAAATACTTTTTATATAAGTAATATACATACTAATATAATAATATAGCTCGAAAAAAATAAATAAATAATTATTTAAAGTCACTACACAATAAATAAGTCAAAAAGTCAATTTTAGTCAAAGTAACTTATTTTAACTTAAAAGCATATATTAATTTATTTAATTGCTATCAAAATTATGATAAATCATAAAAAAACTAAATTAATCATAAATACATTAATATAATAGGTTTTAGTAGGTTTAAGGACATAAAATTAATATTTTATACATTTATATACACAAAATTGCACCAAAATACAAATTAAAAATCCAAATCAATTAACATTCAGCTTTTTAGTCTCCCAAACACTGCAGAGATGAATGTATATCTGCCCCAAAGCTGATTTTGGAAGCCTCAAGCCCCTCCTACCTCCCATGTAACCAATGAGGGTCCAAGAAAATTCAAATTTTAAATTAAAGCAATAATTACACTCTATTACAAATTTATTCTATAAAAACAAGGCCTTAGCCCCACCCATTCTCCTTCATATTTTGGCTGAGAGTGAGAGTGAGAGAGACCAAAAAGTTTTCTAAGTATTCTTAAGAGAAGAAGGAAAGAAGAAGAGACAAGGAAGAAAGAAGGAGGAAGAAATGATCAACGGAGAAGCATTGAAGCTAAGTCCACTTCTTCTTCAACCATTTGAGCATCAAATATGGTAAGCAACTCCTTCAAACCTTCTGATATTTTCTCCTAAGATACCCATCAATCATTCTCTATAACAAACCCTAAGAAAATAAAACAAATAATGAGTCAAAATGGCGTCATAGGAGTAGAAGATGGGCTGTTTGTGTAAGATTGTGTGTTGTATGAGCTAGCATGTGTATGTTTTTAAGTTTTATGGCATGTGTGTATTCTGGAGTTTTGGTTTATGTGAGTTTACAACATGCATACAAAGAAAACATGTCAAAAAAATGTACACAACATAGGCTAAGTAGTCAAAATCCTAAGTAGTCTGATTTTCTGGACTTACTCACTTTTTGCCACCAACTTTAAATCATTATAACTAAATGTAGAAAATTGGTCTTAAAGTGATTTTTTTGTCCAGATCAATATTATTGAGTTATCTTTCATACAAAATTGGTTTGAAGTGATTTCGTTGGGTAGAAATCCAAATATCACAAATTTTCCAAAGAGTGTTAGAGCTTGACCACTCTGAGTTGCAGACCTAAAAACCCTAAGTTAGAGTAAGAACCGAGCTTAGGTCCAAACACAAAAATTGTGGAGAACATATTAAGCTTTTTGTCGACCAACAATGAGCCAAAATTATGAAGTCTTGATAGGTCAAAGTCCCTCCCAAAGTCACTGTTAAGGTTTAGTGACTGACAAACCTCTTTGTCACACATTTTTGTGAGAACTAAAACCTAACTTTTTATAAGTAAAATCCAATAGTGGTAAACATGAAAAATGTAGCTAACATATTAAACTAATTACTGAACAAACATCATCCCAAAATAACCTCATGAGAGACCCCAAAGGTTTTGAGCATTCTCTGTCAGAAACACACTCTGCAAACCCTTTTTAGGCTGATTGAACCATTTTTTATACATTGGCCAAATTCTCAAACATTTTCCAAATAACTTGCCCTAACTCAAAACATGAAACTTATAGAGGACACCTTGAAACAAAACCCCACCAGAAATTAGAGCCATAGACCATGAATTGATGCCCCAAAATTGTGGCCAACTGAAGCTCAATTCCTATAAATTTCTCTATAAATTGCTGAACCATTTTTACTTAAATAAAATAAATGACTCATGTGCCTTTGGATCTAGCATTAGTGGTAAACATGAAAGTTGTAGGGCATATTTTTATATAATTGGTGTTAAAATATCATAAGTTAAATCTATGTATAAGTACTTCAAAACACTGTCGTAACTTTAAAACTAGCAATTAAACTTGTACCTAAAATTGGTTAAGTGTTTGAATGGTGTGTTATTTATGAGACTTGAGTATGTGAATCTTATATGAACTTTGTGAGTAATTGGTATTTGAAAATGATGCTTGACGATATGAACTCATGCCGATAGTTTGATTTTATACCACATGACTTATGGCAATGCTTTGTATGCTTGTGCGTAATGCTTTAGCAAGTTGTACCGTGTGCTATGTCATGTTTATACAACATGCAATGATTAGTTGTACACAAGAGGCATATTACACATTCATGGGCATTCCTACATTGCATCTTGGGTTATCGAAGTCCTTTATACCTTTCAAATTGAGTTGGGAATCATTGTTCAGTGGTTGTGGGTCTATGACGTCCCTGGTTGCCATGTTTGGAAATGAAATTGGAGATTTTTATTATAAAAAAGAGGTTTAGGCCCCATGAGTTCGTCACTAGCTTTAATTTAGACCTTGGGTTGATACTAAGCGAGCATCCTAGTTTTTAATGTGGGTAACCCTATTAAGTCCCTGAGGTGGCAATAATATAAAGTCCTATCACGGCATTGACAATAAGTCCTTGAGGTGGCAATAATATAAATTCCCATCACGGTGAAGGCAATAAGTCCCTGAGGCAGCAATGACAACAAGTCCCATCATGGTGATGCAATAAGTCTCTGAGGTGGCAATAATGATAATAAGTCCATACAAGTAATAAAAATAAGTCCTAAAGTAGAACTCCTATTTTTATTTCTGGATACAAGTCGGGATGGGCATTTGCACTGCATTCATCTGCATCACGCACTCACACTACTATTCTACTCTGTACTCATCTTGTTGAAAATGATAATTTGCATATATCTCTGCCCCCTTAACTTTGCATTGAGTGTTATATGATATGTATTGTAGAATATCTTGTCGTGAGTTTGCTAGATGGTTTAGGGAATTTGCTTCTGGGCTCCGGCTCATGGCATTCGTGCCAGAGGTAAAGAAGAAGAACAGTTTGAGGAGGGTACGTTCATAGGAGAAGAAGACCTCAAGGAGCAGGGAGAGAGGCAGGAGTCGGTTAACCTCAATAGTGCCGCTTGAAGACGGAGGATATTTACTTTTTGATCTTTTTGTTCAGTTTCCATGGACATAATGTAACTTTTGTTAAGTTTTTTGGATAGCTATAATTATTAAGTATTTCGAACAAATTCTGAACCTTTAATGATGTAGAAACTATCTTATGTATCTATGAATGCTCGGTTAGAATATGTCCTTTATTTATAGTTACATATGTCCCGACATGCCCGGGGAACGGGGTGTCACAGTTATGGCTGTGTTAATGGAATGATTTAAATATTAAAATGTGAGAAAAGTTGAAAGTTTGAGATGAATTTTAAAAAATTTCACAAAATTCAATTTCAGAGGTCACTGCTCGAGCAGTGGTCTGTCCGCTCGAACGGACCGTCGAGGAATGTTTAGATTATTCTTGAACATTGAAGAGGAATTAGAGGAATATATATATATATATATATATATATCTCCCACATATACTACCCAGTGAGTCCCCTTTTCTTTTCTTTTCCCCTCTTCTCTTCTTATTCCTCTCCTTGAGAGAGGGAGAGACCTAAATCCAACCTGAAAACCCTAACCCTCCACCATGGAAATTGAAGGGTTGAAGCTAAATTGAGAGCAACCGCAGATGAAAATCAAGTTTTGGAGCAAGGAGGTGAGAGATAGGGCATCAAGGAGGCAAGAACACCCAACATCCAAACCGTATAGGTGGGAAGACTGGAAGGAATCTCAAGTTTTTTTGCAAATTTGTAACAACTCGGTCTGGACCCTAGTTGTAACAACCATAATTGTAACGACCCGTGTAGCGATCTAACCCAAATCCTAGTATTAGCGACAATTAGTTGATAAGATCTTAGGTTACTAGAAGAATGGGAATCCTAACTCAACCCGAAACCCTAATTCAGGTAGGGAACCCTAAAAAGATCAAATACTTAGAGGCAAAGCCTTAATCCTCAGAGAAGACTCCTAACAGCCTAAATTATGTAAATAACATGAAATATAAAATTAAAAATTAAAAATTCTCATAATTAGGGTAAAATGACCACTTTGCCCCTAGTACAGCAAAAAGTCTTTAAAACCCAAGTTTTGACACACGAACACACAAAATTAGAACTTTAGATACAATTAAATAACAAAAGATAAAATAACAATAAAAATAACAAAAATACCCTTGCATGACTGGCCACCTTGGGATTTATGCACAAAAAGTTACTTTTTACCTTTTTAAGCTAAAAAATAAGAAAAAGTTGCATAAATTAAGCATTATTATGACCTAAGAGTTTTATAAGAGTAATATACATAATAATATAATAATATAGGTTAAGAAAAGTAAACAAATCATTATGTAAAGTTTTTACACAATAAATAAGTAAAAAAGTCAACTCTTGTTAAACTGGCTTAAATTGACTTAAAAGTTTATACTTATTTAATTAATTACTATTAATATTATGATAAATCATAGGAAGACTCGATTAATTATAAACACATTAATATAATAAGTTTTAGTAGGTTAAGATACCAAAAAGATACATAAAATTAATATTTTATGCATTTTCTTGTACAAAATGGTACCAAAACACAATTTAAACCATAAATTAATGCAAAATCAGCTTTTGAGGCTCCCCAAACAGCCCCAGCTAACTTCCATTGCTTCCATATCTGATTTTGTAAGTCTCAAAAGACAATAGCCACCCCGTGCAACCAATAAGAAAATTGAAAAATAAAAAATTAGCATATAATGTCATAATTACTTCCATCATCCTTTTTCCTTATAAAACAAGACTTAAACCCCCCATTCTCTTCTTCATATTTCGGCAATAGGAGAGAGGGAGACCAATATATTGAGTGTTCTTAAGGTTCTTCAAGAGATTGAGAGAAAAATGGAGAATGAAGGAGAATAAGCTAAGGGCAAGGAGGTTCCTTAAGAGCAAATCCACTAACCAACCACCATTCTTAGATCTTCAAAACAAGTAAGTAAATTCCTTAAATCTTCTACCATTCTCTCATAAAATAACCCTCAATCCATCTCTATAAACAACCCTAAAAATAAGAAAAAATATTTCACTCAAAAAGGTGTTGTGTGAGTAGATTAGGTGCTGTTCATACGATATCAAGTGTTGTATGTGTTTGCATGTAAGCGTTTTTGAGTTTTATGGCTTGAATTGGATCTGGAACCTTGGTATATATGAATATATAACATGCATGCAAAGAAAATACATTAAATTTAAACCTATCATGAGCTATATTACCGAAACCCTAAATGACCTTATTTTCTGAGCATATTAACTCTCTGCCATGAACTTTAAACTACCATAACTAATTGTAAAAAAATGATCTAAATGTTATTTTTATGTCTAGACCTAGATTTGTAAGTTCACTTTCAAACAAAATTGGTTTGAAGTGATTTTGTTGGAACTCTACATATAACATTTTTACCAATGAGTGTCAGATTTTGACCACTCTGAGTTGCAGACAAAAATCCTAAGTTAGAGTGAGAACCGAGCTTAGGTCAAAACATAAAACTTGTAGATAAAATGTTTATCGTACTGTCCACCAAAAATGATCCAAACATATGAAGTCTAGATAGATCAAAACCCCTCCCAAAGTCACCGTTGTGATTCAGTGATTGACAGAGCTCTTTGTCACGCATTTTTGTGGGACCTAAAACATATGTTTTTAATAGACAAATCCAAAATTAGTTTTCATGAAAAATGTAGCTAACATATTAAACTAGATACTAAGCAAGAATCGGCCCAAAATACCCTCGGATGGTCCCCCCCAAAGGTTTTGTGCATTCTCTGTAGAAAATCGGTTCTACTGAACCATTTTATGCTGACTGAACCCACTTTATAAATTGAAAAAACTCATCAACTTGTTCCAAACAACTATCCTTACCACAAAACATGAAACTTGTAGGGAACACATTAAACTAAAACCTCCCCAAAAATCAAACCCATTGCCCTAGAATTGATGCCCCAAAACAATGGCTAACAGAGGCCTAAATTCTACACTTTTCTCTGTAAAGTGCTGAATGGTTTTCTCTTAATTAAAATAAAGAGAAAATTACATAAGCACCCCCTACACTATTCGCAAATATCACTTAACCCCCCTGAACTAAAAACTCGTTCAAAGTGGCCCCTACACTATTTATTTGTATCGCTTTGCCCCCCTCCATTAGAGTTTCGTGACACAAGCAAAATAGCTGGGGAGGGGGGCAAAGCGATACAAATAAATAGTGTATGGGCCACTTTGTATGGGTTTTTAGTTCAGGAGGGTTAAGTGATATTCGCGAATAGTGTTGGGGTGTTTCTATAATTTTTCCTAAAATAAATTACCCAATTGCCCTAGGATTTGACCTTAGTGTTAAATATGAAAGTTGTAGAAAATATTTTTATCTAATTGGTATTCAAAAATCAAAAATTAACTCCCAATCTAGGTACCTCAAAATCTTATTATAACTTTAAATTTAACGCTTAAACATTTGCCTAAAATTTGGCTAAGTGTATGAGTGGCATGTTATATTGTGGAACTTGAATATATGGACTTTAAATGATTTATGTGAGTGATTGGTATATGAAATTAACAATTAATTGATTAAAAACCATGCCGATAGGTTGGGTCCTTGTCACATAAATTATAGCTTGTGCTTCGTATACTTGTACTCTATGCTTTAATGAGTTGTACCTTGTGCTATAACATGTTTAGATTCCATGCTATATGTAGTTGTACACGAGAAGCATATTGCACACCATGAGCATTGCTACACTTGAATCTTAGTTTATTGGAGCCCCTTTTATACCTGTCATTGTGGGTTGGGTTTTGTGAAAATCATTCCTTCTGGGGTTTTGAATCTAGGGCATCCATGGTTGCCAATGATTTGGGAAGTTGTTATTACGAAAAGGCGGTTTATTATGAAAAGGGGTAAGACACCATGGGTTCGTCACTAGCCTTTTAATTTCTGTAAATTAGACTTTGGGTTGACGCCAAACGAGCATTTTTGTCCTTAAAGTGGGTTTTGTGCGCATATAATTTGGCCAGAGGACTTGGAATAAGGGTGGATGATTTGGAATATGGATGTAATTGGCTTCCTCACGCCGTTGCCATTGAGTAAAATGGCTGAGGCATAAAGCCAAGCCGAGCATTTACCTTTCGCAACGAGGCAAGAATTAGTTTGGTGATCAGATTCTCATTAAGTCTACTCTGTAATTTTCAGCATGGAATTCGTGTTATGGTTCTGGATGTTTGTCGGGTTGGGCATTTGCATCGCAGTCATTTTCATCATGCACTCACATAATTGTTCTTATATATGGTTACTCTGCTAAAATGTCAAATTTGTCTGTCTCCTTGGCCATAGATTGTGTTGGGTGTTATACGATATGTATTCTAGGATATTTTGTTATGAGTTTGTTAGAAGGTTTAGGGAATTTGCTTCTGGGTTTTAGCTCATGGCATTCGTGCCACAGGTGAAGAAGAAGAACTTTTTGAGGAGGGTGTACTTGTAAGGGAAGAAGACTTCGAGGAACGGGGTGAGTGGCAGGAGCTAGCCGATCACAACAACGTCGTCTGAAGAATTTTAACTTTCTTCCTTTTTGATCTTTTATCAGTTTCCACGGGCATATTGTAACTTTTGTTAAATTTTCTAGATGACTGTAATTATTAAATATTTTGAACAAGTTCTGAATCTCTAAAGATGTAGTATTTATCATATGTAATTATAAATGCATGGCTAGAATATCTCCCTTAATTATAGTTACGTATGTCCTGACGTACCCGTAAGACGGGACGTCACAGTTGGTATCAGAGTCTAGGTTTAGTGAACCTTCAGGCCTTTAAAGATGGGAGATTACGAGTTCTGTGGCGTAGAAATTCTGTAGAATGTCTGTACTATTAAATTATCACATATAATTTTAACAACTTAAAATCTTTACCTTAGGATTTTCTCTATCTTTCTTTCTTTAGGTTGGCGTCTGACGCAGAGCAAGCTGGGGAACCATGGGCAGCACCGGAACCAGAAGACTCAAACCTCGAGGAAGAACCCACTGAAAGGCAAGACCCGATAGACGTATTTTTGTTAGCATGGATGTTTCTGGATGAGTGGCCAGTTCAGGAAGAAGAAGAGGTCGAGGAAGTAGGAGCAGACGAAGATCTAGATGAAGTAGAAGACGAGGCAAACATTGAAGCAGAGGATGAAGAAGAACTTGAGGACACCGACGGCTAGAACGAGGAGCGAGCCATTGCTTTCTTTTATGATCCACTAGAGGCGCCACCGCCCGAATCAGATGACGACAAAGAGATAGATGCAACAATCTACTAGAGCCACCAAGACTATTCCAAGGACTACTGTATTGGTGAGTGGGTTTATGCCTGAGTATTCCCGGAATGGACAAAGAAGTGGAGGAAGCAGAAATCTTTTCCTCGATTTATAGGTCCGTTAAAGGTTCTAGAGAAACACGACGAGACAGCATACCGAATGAAAGTACCATAAGGATTTAAAGAGCGACTCGAAGATTTGTTAAAGACCCGATAGCTGCAGACAGCAATGCCGAGAGATAAACGAGGGGTCGTTGACCCACGCAGCTCAGATATCAACTTCAATGATCCGAAGACTTATGAAGAGGTACCGGTGGCCATCACAAACAAAGCTCATAGAGGGCCAGGGAATATTTGGTATGTGGAGGTTTAGTAGCGTTACTACAGCATTTACGAAGCAACTTGGGAATGTGAGGCAATTGTTCACCACTTCTATCCGCATTTGTTTGGTTAGACTTTAGTATGATAGGCGTTGTACTTTTTCTTTTGTTTGAAGGTTGTGTGTATGTTATGTGAACTTTTTTTGAGAACCTTGTACCAGTTACATGTTTGAATGAAAGGCAGATATTTATTGTTGAATTCTTTGTAAGTTATCTCATCATCATAAACTAAATTCCACAAGATCCCAACACATGAAAATAATTAAAAATGGAAACAACCCCCGAATCTAAACACTCTCTTAAGATAGCTAATAGATGATCAAACCACCAATAAGTTGACTAATCTCTAGATGAAAAAGCACTCGAAGTAGTCTATGTTTTATGGAGACCACAATTAAAATCCCGCAACTTCACCCTTACGAATTTCTTCTCCCAAACCCTTGTATCAACTTTTATACCCAGTTAAAATTCTTTGTTTATCTTTCCTTCTAATAACATCGGTCCTCAACAATGCCACCCAGCATCATTCGTAGGTCATCTTTCTGCACCCATGTCTTGTTGATAGCCTTATTGGGAATTTCATCCTAGAAAATACCCTTATCTTTGAGTTTTCATTGTTGAGCCATGCCTAGATGACGACTAGTATTCACATTTGATTTTCATTCAATGCAAGCCATCATCCTTGTACTAAGTCTTTATTCGTAGAACTCAGTGTCATTTCTTTAGTCCTGAACATTCGATATTGCCAAGATCCTCCACCACCATTCATTTTTACCTGACTTCAATACTACATTCGACTGAAGAAATTTTGTAAACTCTTGAAATCCCAACATGGGAAGTTGACTTGGATGCTTGAATTAAAGTACGTTAGGCCGACGTAAATTCGGAGCAAATATCTAGTTTGGCTACCCATTGCTTAAACGTATCTTTTGTCAGGATTAGATATTACACAGGTTGATTCCGAGAACCTCCTCTTTGTAATATTCATTAATTGCTGATCTCTTTTCTCCAATGTATCTAAGCTTCAATTGACCTCTCAACCTAGGTCAATAGTGATTGCTTTAACTATGACCCCTTGCCTTAATTCAATCTATCCCTGAACCATCTGGGTTCCACCCTAAGTTACTCTAACCCTAGTTTTGTTTTGTACCATTCGAAATCCTCAGATAAATGCTTACCTATTCACTGCCTTATGATCACCTTCTCTGAAACTAGTAAAATTGAGCTGACCATCCTTATCAAACTCCATGCATATTTTTGTCCGTTGATCATCAAAACCTTGCCTGTAAGTCTGTGAGTGACGACGATCGTCAAGATATTACGTCATTAGGCCTTAGAACTTTCACAAAAAACTAGGACAATGCACGAAAATCTCTTAACACCTCTTCGGATCATATGATAATCTTTTCTCAACATTATGACTTAAAGTACCGTCAACGTTCATGTTTAACAAAGTTTTGAAAATCGAGACCCCCGACTACAGGATTGGTTAAGTAAGGGTTTATTCAACTAACTACACATTTTCAAAGGACTTGACAAGTAGAATTATGATATCAGTAACCTACAGTTAGGAACAACAGCTTCACACCAAGGGACTCATGACATCACCATGTGACAGAGTTTAGACTTCCCTGGACTAATTCATAGCAGACCCACACATCCTACAAATCGGGAAGAAAAAGGTTCATACCGACAGTAGAAAAGTGGAAAACAAGAGACAACCTCAAGCTTAGGATACCCTTTGTATGCAAGTAACGGAAGAATATCTGTACGTATCGATATTCACGTCGACTTTTCTCACCAAAATGTTAGGATCCGAATACTGCCATCCCCACCTTCAATGAAGAATTTTTAACGATAACCATGAGCATCAGGAGTCTGATGGAGAATTAATCATCAAACCACAATGGATCACATGACTCGATAATTGCCTCAACCATGACTTTTATCACGTTCATTTTACCCTAGAGTGACTAACCACAGGAGAAAAATGATCCAATCATTGGAAGAGACATTCAAACCCTATGTACCAGCACGTGAAGGGCAAATGATGGAAGCCAAGAGAAACGGTACAACACTTGGAAAGGTTAAAATAGGAATAAAAGCATAAACTACAGACTTCGTAACCAGGATTGTCAAGATCGCCTCAAGAGTACGATAACATTCGGATTATAATGAATTACTTCACTAAGACTGCTTGTTTTCTATCTATAGACCTCACGATACATTGGTATCTACAAGCAGAAAGTACATCCACGAGATCTGCACCAACATGAGTTTCTATTATACCTAACTGAGAACCGTAGCTTCCCTTCAGATGAATGGGCAATCCAAACGCTTGATTCTGAACCATCAAAAGCATGTTAAGAGTATGCATAAGGAAAATTGAAAGAAACTCTTATCTTTGGTCAAAATCTGCTTATAACAACAGTTCCTGAGCTAGCTTTTGCAACTGTATGAGGTTTTGTGTGTGAACAATACTATGAGTTATCAATGTACGAAATAGAAATCGAAGGGACTGATTGGTAGGATTAGATCTTTACTAATCAATAAAGTGAAACCCAGAGTCTAACATAGGAAATCACATAGAGTTCAGGATAGTAGCCATATTTTAAGCAGTCTTGTAATTCCATGAAGTCAACAGAAAGAACGACAAGATCTCTTCAGATAAAACCTTCCGCGGCAATAAACATGCTGTTTGTGTATCTTCACCTTATAGGAAGCACCAATCTTACCGAATAGTTCAATGACCCTTTTTCCTTTTCTCTTTCTTAAAGATGGCGGGAGAAAGAAAAAACCATGGATGTTTAGTAAAAGTAGGTGGAACTGGAGAGAAAGTGGAAGTCCCGAGCCTGGCACGAATCTTACATGATCTAGCAACCAATTTGGATCGATCGCAAGGGAAGGCACCCCAGGAAGGATCATGGTACTTATCGGACCTAAGGGTACCGAAGATCCCAGCACTTGAGAAGAAGACATTTTCCTGAACAATAGAGGTTTGGATTAAAGCCACGAAGCAACAACAAACAATAGTAAGAGCTTGTTATACGTGCAACCAGTCCGAACATAGGATAAATTTTTACCCGCTAAGAAGTGGAGAAGATAATCAAGGAGGACCACTGAGGAACAAAAGGGGATTTATTCCCAAAAAGCTATACCACCCTGCCGACAGACCAAGGCTAGCAAGGAGTTAACCTTCAAAGGTAAGGCTCTATTATGAATGCGGTTAGCCCGGGTACAAAAGGTCATAATATTCGTAGTTAGGACAGAAGGACTGGGAAAATCAATAGCAACAACGGGAACAATCGCAACCTCAATCGGGAGGGTGCCAACCGCCTATCCAAGCTGCCAGGCCTATTGCCAATCAACAGAGTGAGAAAGGAAGATTACCCCTTAATAGGAACCAAAAGGCCTCAAGAGAGCCCTAGCAATGGAGCAAGACTGTGAAATGCCAAGGATAGCAATGAAGATCGACCAGTGGGAGAACAAATCTTTGCTTTGCAAGAGTATGAGAGGGAAGGTATACAAGTCATACAAGGTATGTTCGTGCTGTTCAATACCTTAGGGAGAATATTATTTGATTCTGGAGCATTTCATTCTTCCATATCTTTAGTATGTAGGCATTATTTTGTCCTTGGAACCCAAAGTGTTAAGAATAAACTCTTAGCAACATTACACCCTTTGAATATCATATGCAAGTGGACTTTGTTTGTAGAGCGTGCACGTTAAGAGTACCAACACCCTTATGCTGTGCAACTTGGGAGTCATGGATTTTATCAAAAATCACGTGGAAACCATGACACCGAGTAACGCGAAGATGAGTAATTGAAGTAACTTCAACGGAAGATTACCTTACATGCTCGCCAATACAAATGCCCTGTTAAACAACCGAGTTACCTTGTGTTGTATATGAATACAAGGACACAACTTCGCAGAGAAGGAATGCAAGTAACCATCCACAACCTTTCGCATGGAATTTTGAGGATAAAATTTATTTTAAGGGGGTAGATTGTAACAACCCGGTCCGGACCCTAGTTATAACAACCCTAATTGTAAAGAACCCGTGTAGCGATCCAACCCAAACCCTAGTATTAGCAACGGTTAGTTGATAAGATCTTAGGTCGCTAGAATGATGGGAGCTCTAACTCAACCTGAAACCTTAATTCGGCTAGGGAACCCTAAAAGGATCAAATACTCAGAGGCAAAGCCTTAATAATCAGAGAAGACTCCTAACAGCCTAAATTATGTAAATTACATGAAATATATTGTGACAACTCGTAAATAATAATAATAATAATAATAATAATAATAACAACAATTAATATTTAAAGCGACTCGAAATAAAATTCCAGACAGAACCTTATAACTAAATTTTTAAATATAACTCAAAAACTTACATCAACTAAAATATAGGTAATTAAAAATAAACATAAAAATATATTATATAGTTAGAAAATTTTTGTAAAAATTCTGACTATATGATAACTCATAAAAGTACATCAAAAGTTTATATTGAAATTTTTAGATTTTTTTGAATTAAAATTTTTACATCAAAAAATTTATATAATAAAAAATCTTCCTAATTTGTACCACTTGTCAATCGTGAGCCATGCAAAACGCTATTTGTCAGACTAAATGCATGCAAGACAACACATGCAAAGCCAGCTGATTCCAATTTCTCCTATAAATAGGCATTTGTCTACTAATCTAAGGAAACAATGAAATATAGAGGAGACTTGTTAGCGGACATTATATATATATATTAGAAGAAAGTAGCAGAGAGCATCAAAATAGAAGCTCACGCAGAAGCAAGCCAGGGAAAAGACACCACGCCTCCCCCGCCGCCAAAACCCCGCCGGCGTCACCGCCTGTTCTTCCCGCTATCAACCCTCATCGTCGGCCCTGCCACTGGCCTTTTCTTCTCTCAGTCTCTCTCTGTCTCTCTAAGACAACCACCACCATAACCACCTCCCTCACCGCCTTACCACCCACCCAAACGTCCCTCTCTCTCCTCTCCTCTCTCGGTCTCTCAACTCCACCACACTGCCACCACTAAAATTCCACCACCACCCGCACAGCACCACCAAGCACCTTCGCCACCAATCCTTGCCACCCAACCATACCATACACGGGTACCTCCGCTGTGTGTGCGCCAACCCTCTGCTGTGTGTGCACCAACCCTCCGCTATGTGTGTGCATGTTATTGGAAATCAAAGATTAACAAGAGAGATAAGGAGATTGAGAGAGGGGAAGAAGAATACTTTAGATCTCAACTTTGATTCCACTTCAATGAAATTAAGAAAATATATAGGTATTTATAGGCTAGATTGGATAAACCTATTATTTAATTCTCCTAATTCCAAAGCATCTCATACATGAACATAACCATGACCCTTCAATACATATGCATGAACATGAATCTACTAATCAACCTAGAAATATGTGTAGAGAGTTTAAATCAAGTTTATCTTTTCAACACTCCCCTTTAAACTTGACTTTCTTCGTAACTCCAAGTAGAGCCCGAATCCTTCCAAAGTCCTCATACTTGAGCGGCTTTGTGAAAATATCTGCGATTTGATCGTGAGATTTTACAAACTTTAGCTCCACCTCCTTATTCATGATGCATTCTCTAAGGTAATGATACCTTGTATCAATGTATTTACTCCGATCATGGAAAACAAGATTCCTTGCCAAAGCAATTGCAGACTTGTTATCAATAAAAATCTATGTTGCTTCCTTTTGCACAAAATGCAAATCCTTTAATAAGTTTCGAAGCCAAACTGCATGACAAGTACATGATGTAGTAGCAACGTACTTCGCTTCACATGTAGAGAGTGCTACAACTGACTATTTCTTTGAACTCCAACTAAAAGCAGCATTTCCCAAGAAAAATACAAAACTAGTAGTGCTTCTTCTGTCATCTATATTTTCAGCCAAGTCACTGTCACAATATCCCATGAGCTTCAACTCCTCAAAAGATGAATAAAGCAATCCAAAATCTAGTGTGCCTTTAACATAACGGAGAATTCTTTTTGCAACTTTGAGGTGAGCAGTGGTGGGTGATTCCATAAATCGACTAACGAGCCCAACTCCAAACAAAATATCCTGCCTTGTACATGTCAAATATCTCAAGCTTCCAACCAAACTTTTGAAAAACATTGCATTTACCTCTTCTCCATCTTCGTTCTTTCTCCATCTTCATTCTTTTACAACTTAATTCCACATTCCA
Source organism: Heliamphora ciliata (assembly GCA_032360265.1). NCBI lineage: Eukaryota > Viridiplantae > Streptophyta > Magnoliopsida > Ericales > Sarraceniaceae > Heliamphora > Heliamphora ciliata. The sequence goes on from JAUMHN010436277.1 coordinate 32,211, forward strand.
CATGGGTGTTTATAGGATTGCAATTAGCCATCTCAAATTTCTGGAGTAATTCTCTTGCATATCTTTCTTGAGAAATAAAAATGTCATCCTCTTGTTGTTTCACTTCAATCCCAAGATAGAAGGCCATAATTCCTATATCAGTCATCTTGAATTCTCGAACCATCGCCATCTTGAATTCTTCAAATCTTTTTGGATTATTTCCTATAAAAATGAGATCACCGACATACAAACAAACAACAAGTATGTCCCTTTTTTCATTCACCTTAGCATAAAGAGCAAGCTCGTGTGGACATTTGCTGAAACTATTAGCGATGAAATACGTATCAATTCTAGTATTCCTTGCTCTCGGTGCTTGTTTCAATCCATACAACGCCTTCTTAAGCCGGAGAACTTTATTCTCATGACCTTTTACCAAATAACCCAATGGTTGTTCAACATACACTTCCTCCTCAAGCAACCCATTCAAAAAGACAGATTTGACATCCATTCGATAAATCTTCCATTTATTATAAGTAGTAAGAGAAATCAACAACCTTATAGTTTCTAAGTGGGCAACAGGGACAAATACCTCTTCGTAGTCAATTCCAGCACGTTGACTATATCCCTTAGGCACCAATCTTGCTTTTTACTTTTCAACTTCACCTTTTTCATTCTTCTTTGCCTTGTATACCCCATTTTACGCCAATAGCTTTTTGCCCTTCTGGAAGAGTAGCAAGCTCCCATGTGTCATTCTTTTTTATGGCCTTGATTTCTTCATTCAGAGCACTTCTCCACTTCTCATCATGCATAACTTCTTCAAAATTCAAAGGCTCAATTTATGTAAAGAGATAAAACAGGTCCAATGGTTCAGTTGCCTCATAAAGATCATTGAGACTCCACAGGCGTGGAGTTCTCTCATTTGAATTTTCTCCTGATGATGGTGGTTCAATGCAAGGAGAAACAGGAGGTGTAGTTGGCTCTTGTGGTGCTTCAAAAACTGATTGGTCCTCCTCAAAATAAGGAAAGAAATAATAAATTTCTCCTTCTTTAATATCCCACTCCCAATTGCTTTCTTCGTTAAATTCTACATCTCTACTAATCACAATCTTTTGAGTGATTGGATTGTAGAGTTTGTAGCCTTTCGAGCTTGAATCATAGCCAATAAAAATAAATTTCTCAC
>JAUMHN010436298.1:0-11802 GCA_032360265.1 Heliamphora ciliata
AGTCAGCACATTTTCTTCCCATTCGAGTGAGAGACTCAGTGGATAGATTGAGCAGATTGTACATTCAGGAGATAGTCCGACTACACAGAGTACTGGTGACTATTGTTTCTAATCGAGATTCGCGTTTTACATCGCGCTTTTGGCAGAGTCTTCAGGTGGCTTTGGGGACGAGCTTGACTTTTAGTACAAATTTTCATCCTCAGACCGACGACCAGTCTAAGAGGACCATTCAGATTTTGGAGGACATGCTGAGAGCCTGTCTGCTTGATTTTTGGGGTTCTTAGGAGGATCATCTATCATTGGCAGAGTTTGCATATAACAACAGCTATCAGTCCAGTATTGGGATGGCATTGTATGAGCCTCTGTATGGTAGGCCGTGTAGATCACCTGTTTGTTGGACAGAGGTGGGAGAGATCGCTGTTTTGGGACCCAACTTGGTGCGGGAAACGACGGAGGTGATTACAGTGATTCGTCAGCGTCTGGTGGCTGCACGAAGCAACCAGAAGAGTTATGCTGATCGGCGGAGAAGATCATTAGAGTTTGCCGCGGGAGGCCATGTGTTTCTGAAGGTCTTGCCACGTAGGGGGTTGATGAGATTTGGTCGTAGCGGGAAGCTATCACCACGTTTTATTGGACCATTTGAGATCCTGGAAAGGATTGGGGTCGTAGCATATCGTCTGGCTCTGCCGCCTCAGTTAGTATCTGTGCATAACGTCTTTCACGTCTCTATGCTTCGGAGGTCTGAACCGGATCCGTCTCATGTGCTAGATTGGACTGAATTGAGAGTTGATGAGGATGTGACGTATGAGGAGCATCCCGTGAAGATTCTGGATACAAAGGAACAGGTGTTGCGGGGGAGAACGATTGCCTATGTCAATGTTCAGTGGCTTCATCACGGGGTTAAGGAAGCGACTTGGGAGCTTGAGTCTGGGGTTCGTGAGAGATACCTAGAGTTGTTCACCTCGTGACCTAGTAGTGAATTTCGGGGGCAAAATTCTTTAAGGGGGGAGAGTTGTGAGACCCTGTATCGTTTCTTTTTGATTTCTATACATATTCCATATTTTTAGACATGCTTTAGTGTTTTTGCTTTAAAATGCATATATGTGTTTCGAAACCTATTTTGGTTAAACCGAGCATGCGGGGTTACTTCCCGGGATTGTAGGAAGTTTCTGTGCGAATTTTAAAAATTCAAAAAAAAAGATATTTTGGAGACCTATAAATATCTGGATTTAGATATTTTCAAAACTTAACTCCTAAGTTTTCTCATTTTTCTCTCTGCCTTCTCTCTAACTTCTCGGGGGCTCGGGGCTCGGGGCTCGGGGCTTGGGGATTGATTTTTGATAAATCAACTGCTGATCCTTAGTATCGGCAACGTGGTCTACGCATCCATCCGGACGGAATTCGATTTTGACGAAGCTTGGATTTGCACGTGGATCAAGACGTCAGGTTTTTTACCCAACGAGGTAGGATATCAGATTCTACTGCTGTATAAGGGTACCATATGTAATCGTATACTATTTCACCATTTCAAAACGCATGAAATGTAGTTTTATGTTTTAGATATGGTTTTGATTTAAAACTGTTCTTCGGCGTTTTCGGTGGATGGAAGTGTGTTTGGAGAGTTTTCTTTTGAGGTTGTGGTGCGAGGCTTGAGCGTGTTGATGCTTGAGGGTGTTTGATGAGTGTTTGATGGGTGTTTGGAGGTTTGATTCGAGCTTTGGGAGCAAAAACCAACGAACCCATAGCCAAAAACCATTTTCTGGGCAGTTTAGATGACTGGACTGAGGTGGTCAGTCGACTAAATCATGCTTTGGGGAGTTCAGTCGACTGGACCAGGAGGGTCAGTCGACTAAAATTGCTTCTGTTTGGTTTCTCCTTTTCCAGTGAGATTTTCAGTTGACTGGGGGCTTGGACCAGTCGACTGGGGTCCTGTGTGGGCTGATTGGTGTTGATTTTGATGGTTCGGGTAGTTTGTTTGGGCCAAGGTTGGTTTGCAAATGAGGTTTTTACGAAAACTTTTGGGAGAAATGTTTTTATTGGAGGCTTGGAGCTAACCCTAGGGGTTGAGGCTCGTTTTCTAAACGTTTTCATAAAATGTGTATGTTTTTACATGTTTTGATTTGATCTCCATGGTTTCATGGATTGGATCTCATGCTTATACATGCATTGTATAACTGCTTCTGGAGAAAACATTGTGGAAATATTTTGTTTTGATCTCCTAGTGAGGGATGGATCTAAGTACATGTATAATGTACTGATTTGAGAAATATTTTGAGAAGACTATCTAGTTGTACCGGGATGACATGTATGTGGCACGAGTTGCATCGGTGTAAGTCTAGAAACGTGCGCAGCGTAGGTACTCAGGTCCTTCGGGTTAGTCCCCGTAAACTGAGACGGATGGGTACTTAGTTCCCTCGGGTCATAGCCGTAAACTAAGTGGTACGTTCAAGGTGCTCCGTATAGAACCTGTGTGTATCTAGGCGATCCCACGATATTTGGGGGCTATATACTGGACAGGAGTCTATAGTTGTGACCTCTGTCCCCTGATGATAGAGTCGGTACATAGGATCTTATTCTTCTTTGTCGCGATGGTACATTCTGCAAGGAAATGATGTTTTTGATTACTGTTTTTCCTTAACTGCGGTTGGTTATTTGCAACTTTTGCATCACATGGTTTTAAGGATGAAAATAGGGTTTTATGTTAATAAAACCGTTTTGGGAGACTTGTGTGGTCTGATGGGAAAACTTGAGGGTTTCAGATGGACAACTTGCTTTGGTTTTGTGGTTGAGTTCGCTCCCACCATATGATTGCATATTCCTGCTTTACAGCTTATTATTTATTTTCTATTGGGCTTCGGCTCACGGGTGGGAGTTTTTTGTAAAACCATTTTCAGGTGATAATGTGGCTGAGGAGTAACTTGGTGGTGCCCATGGTAGCGGAAGACTTTTATAGTTTTCCTTCTTTTTGGTATGCCTATTCCTGAAGCCTGGTTTTGCACGTCATAAGGCGATATATTGTACGCATGATTGAACTGTTATCTTTTATTTATGAGAGATACTCTTTTATTGGGTATTATATTGGTTTCAACATGCGGATTTTAATATATGAAAACTTATATTTTCATATAAAACTGGTGTTTGGTGGATTTTCACGTGACCCCGGGTTTTGAGCGTGACAGGTGAACTCTTGCGATAACCCCTTGTGATCCCCCCGCACTTCGATGGGCTAAATGCCATCAAGGTATGAAGCTTGGCGGAAAGGACTTAGATGACGACCGCCTTTTTTTGGACAGCCTCACTCCTGAGTGGGTATGTCATTTACTGCTCATGTTCAGTCGTTCTTTTCATTTCTTGTACATATACTGTTTACTGACATGCTTTTTTGATTTTTAGGTCCACTGGTACATATGGATCGGTATGGAGGAGTGAGCTGGTGCCGATTTGATGCAGATTCGCAAGGTTACCCGGACCCACATCTTGCTTAAGGGGCCATTCTACAGAGAGTGGTACCTTGGCGAGTGCATTGTTCGGCAGTCCCTGGGGTATGACCATTTTCGTATCTCGAGGACGCCTTCAGTGGGGATGCGTCAAACTGATACCCTTCGCATGGTTGAGATTATTCGCGCCATGGTAGGTCTTGATGCTGCTATGTTGATCGAGGGCGAGAATCGTGACTATACGCCATTCTATGTTGATCGGGGTCCTCCTCCCACTACCCTGGGTCCTATCCACCTTGAGCTTCCATGGAGCAATCCAATCCTTGTAGGCGTATTAGCCTATTTTGAGAAACGCCTTTATCAAATACAATAAAATGATAAGAAAGTGTACAAGAGAATGCTCCTAAAATGAGCAAATGAGTACAAATATTGAAAGTTCTAACTCACTTCTCAATGGAATATAACAATGAAGCTCAATAAGAAATTTAATGATCTTTTCTCTCAAAAATATGAATAAAAAAACTCAAGGAATTTAAGCGCAAAGAGAGTGTACAAGAAAGAATGTTTGAGAGGCTTCTGATAAATAAAACAAGAGCTCAAGGGCTCTACTTATAGGCCTCAAAATCAGACTAGCCGTTGGGTTAAATAAGGTAATGTAAAACTAGTCGTTTTTAGCAAAAATTTAAATTTTAGCTTGTTCAGTCGACTGGATAAACTAGTTCAGTCGACTAGACTAGCCTTTAGCCGACTGGACCTCAAGGGTCAGTCGACTGAACTGTTTAGATCTGAAAATCTATTTTTGGCCAGTTCAATCAATAGACTGGGGGCAAACTATTAGTCGACTGGATATTCAAAATTCTAGATTTTTGTCTTTCCAAAATATTTTGATCACTTTTTGTTTTCAAAATATATTTTTAACACTTTTAGGAATCCTATGAGTTTCAAAAGAAATATCCATGAGTTTAGTGAATGCACATAGATCCTGAAAATAAAATTTAAAATTTGTTCTTCAATCATTCAATATCTCAACTCTTGCATTTGTTCTAAAAACTTGTCGCCAAAGAATATAATTTGAAATTTTTCTTCATGACTTCCACTTTGTATCTTGGATTGTGCTCAGTATATATTTCCTGTAAACAATCTCAATATGCACAATTAGATATTTAGATTTTTTATCATCAAAATCGGTCATTGAAACCTTGTTAGACCAACAATCTCCCTATTTTTGATGATGACAAACACAAAGCAAAAAAATATAAGAAAGCTTAAATAAAGCTCCCCCTATCAATAAGCATGAAATAATGACTTTTGAGAGTTGAATAACTCCCCCTGACAATGTGCATAAATTGTGAAGATACTGAATTTTATTTTATTCAAATGACTTATTCCATAAAATATTTTCCCATTTTGAAGGATCTTTTCAAATGTTAAGCCTTTTCAATCATTCACTTGAATATAAGATTGAGTTAGTAACATTCATATATCCATTCAAATATTCAATATCAATCATATGATAAACATAACCACTTAAGCATAAACATTCATATGATAAACTAATTAAATATAACCATTCATAAACATTATACCATCCATAAATAATATGAATATCCAACCATCCATAAATTATATCCAAGCATAATAAAATCCAAGCACAACCATAAGATAAACAATATTAAAAAAACTAAGAGTATAAGAGTAGTATAAGTACATAATCCAAAATAATGCTCTCTAAAAGATAATTAAAAGATAATTAAGAAGATAAAGATGCAAATAAAGATGCTTTCCTTTTTGCGCACTTGTTTCTCCCCTTTTGGCATTATCAAAAAGAAGTGGAGCTAGAAGTAGCCTCGGCGTCATCGTCATCACCATCATCCTCGGGTGGAGAAGCGTCATAGGGTAGAATGCCTAAGGCATCCTCGATACGAGTGAGGCAAGAGTTGATTTTGGCAAATTGTTTGTCAACCCTCTTTGTGAAAGACTTTACCATTTTCTTTAAAAATGATTTAGTTGAGGGATCAAGAGCAGGAGTAGCAGCAGGAGCAGTGGTAGTAGCAGGTGGAGGTGCTGAAGGAGTAGTAAGTGGAGGAGCATCAGCCTGTGCATAGGCGGCAGCCTCGGCTTCCTCATCACTATTTTGCATAACTTGAGGAGCTTGCCTAGGAGTTTTGGGTAGCCATTGTCCATTTTGTAAATGATAACCTATTTGCTTTAAAGTGGTGGCGGTAAGAAAGTCAGAGTTTTTGAGTGGAAGAAAATTAGAAGGAGATGGGAAAAAACGAAAAGACTTAAAAAGAGGTGTGAGAAAATCTCCATATGGAAGAGTATGCCATTTGGTACTTTCTTTCGAAAGCATCCATTGACAAATCAATGAGGGAAGGCTAAGATGTTTCTCCATGTAGATACACCACAATATAAAACAATCAAGATATGAAATGTAAGTCCGAGAGCCACTACGAGGCAAAATGTTATATGTGATATTTAGATGAAGAATTTTGGCATCGAGGGTGAGTTGTGAGTAAGATGGGGTGAGAGCAAAATTGAGGGGAGGTTCAGTCATGATCATGGGTAAAAGGGTTTCGGGAGTGAATTCTTGGGCCATGATCCATGATTGAGATGAGATTTGTGGACATATAAAGTCTCCACGACCCATTCCAAAAAGATTTGCTATGTCTTTATTGGAAAATCGATATGTTTTTCCATAAAGATAAGTAGTGAGGAGAGTGTAACAATCATTTGGATTTGGGTTTAGTTCTTGAGAGAGATTGGCATAGAATATGTGAGTGATTTGCGGATAGACACCTTTGGGTTGATAGAATATGTATGGCCCCCGACCATTTTTAGATAAAAGACGTAAAATATGAGGAAAATGAGCATCCATGAATCGCATGTTTAGGATCTTACCAAAAATAGGATCGAGAGATTGGAGAGGATGTTTGTATAGAACTTTGGTGCGACTTGAGTTGAACCATTGGTCATTTTCACCGGTGGGTTCCTCTCGTGCTATGGATTTTCCTTTGCCTCCTCTAACCCTAGGTGCCATTTGGAAGGATTTAAGGAAAGAAATGTAGGATTGAGAGGTGGAGAATTGCTGTGGGAGAGTGTGATATGAGAGAGAACCTTTCTCAAGTCAAAACAAGGTAGTTTTGTGCCCTAGGAGAGAGAATCTGAGAGGTGAAAAAAAAAACAAAACAGAAAAGCTGTTCGGCTTCCCCAGGTTTTAAAAACCCCGAATGTTCAGTCGACTGGAGGGGTATGTTCAGTCGACTGGACTGATTAAAAATGGATCAGTCGACTGGAAAATGGAGTTCAGTCGATTGGCCAGTATGTTTTCACAGTGTTTGATTTCCAGTAGTGCCTGAGATGAAAAGGTTCAATTTACTTTAAAATTCTTCTTTAATTAAGATTATACAACCTCACGAACATGAATTAGGCCCAAATCTTGTCTAATTGTAATAAATCGATCCTCATTAAGATGTTTTATAATAATGTCCGCCCATTCTTCACTAGTACTCACAAATTCTAAGAAGATATCACCTTTTTGTACATGATCTCGAAGAAAGTGATGTCTTATTTCAATGTGTTTTGTTCGTGAATGTAAAATTGGATTTTAAGAGATATTTATCGCACTTGTATTATCACATTTAATTGGCACAACATCGTATTTTAATTTAAAGTCATGAAGTTGTTGTTTCATGTATAAAATTTGTGCACAACGACTACCTGGAACCACATATTCGGCTTCAGCAGTAGATAATGTTACAGAATTTTGTTTATTTGAAAACCAAGAAACAAGTGATCTTCCTAAGAAATGACATGTGCCACTAATGCTTTTGCGGTCAATTGTGCAACCAGCAAAGTCCGCATCAGAATAACTAATCATTTCAAAAGAAGTAAATTTAGGATACCATAAGCCTATATCTATGGTGCCAATTAAGTATCTTAAGATTCTTTTTATAGCAATTAAGTGTGATTGTTTAGGACACGCTTGATATCGTGCACACATATATACACTAAACATTATGTCAGGTCTACTTGTAGTTAAATAAAGTAAGCTACCAATCATACCTCGGTAGAGCTTAGTATCTACTAATTTTTCTTGCTCGTCTTTGTCAAGTTTAGTTGAGGGACTTATTGGACTCCAAATCAAGCAAGCAAAGAATGGAACCTTCATCAACCAATCAAAATACGTACGTGATGAAGAACGTGTGCTCTTCCATCATGCTCATCTCAAACTCCTTCTGTATGTATACACGTCCAAGATAGAACGTGTGCTCTTCCTTGCACAACTTTTCATTAGTAGCACTAAAAATAATATCGTCTACATATATTTGCACAATAAGCACGTCTTCATTGTTTATTTTGATGAATAAAGTTGTGTCAATTTTTTCTCTTGTAAATCTGTTTTCTAATAAAAAATTACTTAGTCTTTCATACTAAGCTTGAGGAGCTTATTTTAAACCATACAATACTTTTGTTAGTTTAAATACATGGTTTGGATAATTATGATCCTCAAAACCAATTGGTTGTTCAACATACACTTTCTCATTTATAAAACCATTTAAAAAAGTACGTTTTACATCTATTTGAAAAAGTTTAAAGTTCTTATAGGATGCATATGCTAATAACATACGAATGGCTTCCATCCTAATTATAGGTGCATAAGTTTATTCAAAGTCAATTTCTTCTTCTTGATTATAACCTTGTGCAACTAGCCTAGCCTTGTTTCGAACAACAATACCATTTTCATCTTTTTTATTTTTAAATACCAATTTAGTTCCAATTATTGTATTATCTTTAGGTCTAGAAACTAAATTCCAAACTTCATTTCTTTTACATTGGTTTAGTTCTTCTTGTATGGCTATTATCCAAGATTCATCTTCTAATGCATCATTAATATTTTTAGGTTCTTTTTGTGAGAAAAATGCAAGATGATCACAAATACTTTTCAATGAAGATCGAGTACTTATCCCTCGTGAAGGTTCACCTATGATTTAATCCATAGGATGATCCTTCACTGTCTTTCATTATTTTGGTAGGTCTTTATGTTCATTTTGCTCATCAACCTCGATGCTTTTGTTTTCCTTGATTTGCATTTCTTTCATTCCTTTATTAATATTTAAATCATCATCAACTGAAATCTTAGAAGAAAAATGATTAGCTTCATCAAAGGTTATATAAATGGACTCAACCAATGTCATAGTTCTTTTATTGTATACTCTATAGGCTTTACTATTTGTAGCATATCTAAGAAATATTCCTTCATCAGATTTTGATTCAAATTTTCCCAATTCGTTTTTATCATTTAAAATAAAGCATTTACATCCAAAGACATGAAAATAAAAAATGTTGGGCTTTCTACCATTCCATAATTTGTAAGGAGTTTCATTTAAATGATATATTATAAAAACTCGATTCAGTACATAGCAAGCAGTATTTACTGCCTCAGCCCAAAAATCTTTAAGAACATTGTGTTCATTTAGCATTGTTCGTGCCATTTCTTGTAAAGATCTATTTTTTCTCTAAATAACCCTATTTTGTTGAGGAGTTTGAGATGCAGAAAAATTATGAAAAATTCTATTTTGGTCCCAAATATTTTCAATATCTTTATTTTTAAACTCTCTTCCTCTATCACCACGATTGTGAAGAATAGAATAGCCATTTTCATTTTGAATTTTCTTATAAAGTTTAGTCAACACATGACATACTTTATCTTTTGATGCAAGAAATAAAACCCATGTATTTCGTGAAAAATCATCAACTATAATAAAATAATATACTTTTCTTCCAAGACTTTGGGGTTTTATAGGACCAAATAAATCAAGATGAAGTAAGTGTAGTGGCCTATTTGTAGAAATTTCTTGTTTCTTTTTTAAACTTGTTGTGGCTTGCTTACCAAATTGGCAAGCATCATAAATTTTGTCTTTAATAAATTTAGTCTTACGCAATCCTTTGACCAAATCTTTCTTGACAAGTTTGGATAGGAGATCCATATTAGCATAACCTAGCATCCTATGCTATAACTAACTAGTTTCATTTACAACAGAAAAACACTTAACATTTTGAAAATTTAGATTTTTAAAATCAATGGTGTAAACATTTTAAAATATTTTTGCAACAAATAAAACTTTATTACTTTCTTTGTTTTCAACAACACATGTGTCATGCAAAAATTGTACACTATAACCTTTGTCACATAGTTGACTAATACTAAGGAGATTATGTTTATGACCATCAACAAGAAGAACATTATTAATAAATAAGGAAGATTCCTTACTGACCTTATCTATACCAATAATTTTACCTTTCCCGTTGTCTCCAAAAGTAACATAACCTCCATCATTAGGTGTTAAGCTTAAGAATTTAGTCTTGTCTCTCGTCATATGTTTTGCGCATCCACTATCCAAATACTATCTTTCTTTTGATGATAAGGATCTCAAGCATACTTACAAAACAGTTCAAGTAATTTTCTTTGGTACCCAAATCTTTTTGGGTCCTATAAGATTGGTGTTTTTAATTCTCCAAACTATTTTTAAAACACCATTATTTCTTTTTAGTGGGCAGTTAAATTTATTGTGTCCTTTGTTCTTGCATTGAAAATAAGTTACATTTTCATAGATATTTCTTGAATATGAGTTTGAGAAGTTCTTTGATTGTTTTACCAAATAATTTTTAGATTTGAGTTTTACTTCTCCATTATAATCTATTTCTTCTTTATTCAATGATCTTTTTTGTGCTCTTAAAAGTTTTTCAAAATTTTCTTTTCTATTTGTAAATTTATAGGTGATTTTTGAATAATCTTCTATTTTTCTTTTTAGTTCACAAGATATATCATTTTCAATAATTTTACTCTTTAAATTCATGAGTTCTTTTCTTAATCTATCATTTTTTTTTGTTAAATTTGAAATCTCATTTTCAAATTTTTTTGTTAATTTATCAAATTTAACCTTTAAGATAAGTTTTTCTTTTTCTAAAGATTTAATTTGTAAAACGTGCTCTTTGAAAATGTTTTCTTTTTCATTTTTTGCATTTTCGTTTAAAAGTTCTAATTCCTCAATTTCTTTAGAGAAAATTTTATTTTCATTTTTCAATTTTATATTTTTTTTTTCTAATTTCAAAATATTTTTATATAAGTTAAATATTTTGTTTTTAAGTTCATTATATAACGGCATGGAGTAAGAGGAACTAGATTCATTGCAAGAATTTGAATGGGAGCTTACGTCTTCGTCTATACTGGCCATCAAATAGAAGTTGGCCATTTCTTTGTCGCTTAAGCTAGTGCTTGACTCGTTTGAATCTAAGTCATCCCATGTGGTTGCTTTCATAGCTTTCTTTTTCTTCTTTGAGCCCTTTTTGAGTAAAGGACATTCTAGCCTAATGTGCCCAGTCTTGTTGCAATTGTAGTAGATAAGTGGTTCCTTTTTGAAGTCTCGTTTGCTTGAATCTCCTTTGTCAAATTTTGTGCCTCAGAATTGTCTTGAGAGCTTTTTGTCTCTTTTGAGAAATTTGCCGAATCTTCTTGTGATGAAGGCCATGTCATCATCATTGATTTCTTCATCTTCATCTTCATCACTGGAGCTTTCTTTTGAAGCCTTAAGGGCAATGGACTTTTTGATCTTGCTTTGTTTGTTGACTCTTTCACTTATCTTAAGCTCGTATGTCAATAGTGAGCCAATTAGTTCATCCAAGATCATTACCCTTAGATTTCTTGCCTCGAATATGGCTGTAGCCTTAACTACCCATAAAGGTGGAAAGGTTTTGAGTACTTTCCTTAAAAGCTCAAAAGATTAATAAGTTTTTCTAAGTGCATTAAGAGAATTAATAATATGAGTAAAGCGAGTGTACATGCTAAATACAATTTCATCATCATTCATCTTAAAGCTTTCATACTCACTAATTAATCTATCAATCCTAGAGTCTTTAACATCTTGTGTGACTTCATAAGTAATTTCTAATTTTTTTTATATTTCTTTTGCACTTTTACATGTCATTATTTGATTATATTCGTTAGCATCTATAGCACAATATAATGCATTCATAACACTAGAGTTTATTTGTAGTTGATTCATATTATTTTCATTCATTTCTTCTTCTAGTTTAGGAACTTCTTTACTGTCTACAGTTTTAGTTGGAGTGAAGTTACCTTGCACGATTACCCTTTAAGCCCTCCAATTCATGATTTGAATGAATATTCTCATTCTTTGCTTCCAAAAGGTGTAGTTAACACCACTGAAAATTGAAGGCCGTGTGGAGTACTAACCTTTTCCAAAAGAGGATACACCAATACCTGTCATAGATCTTTTTCACAAAAACTTATTAAGAATAATGTGATTAGCTCTGATACCAATTGATAGTAAGTGTGTAATCC
>JAUMHN010436309.1:0-11802 GCA_032360265.1 Heliamphora ciliata
AATTGCCTATGGGTCCTACCAAGTTGTGGTGTGACAATAAGTCTGCTGTCTACATCGCTACTAATCCAGTGTTTCATAAGCAGACTAAGCACATCGAGATCGAGTGTCATTTCGTTCGCCATGCGTATAAGGATGGCACTATCGATTTTGGTTTTGTTAGATCTAATGAACAACTTGCTGACTTGTTCACTAAGGCACTGCCCGGGGCCTGTGTTTATTACATTTGTAACAAATTGGGCATGATTAATATTTATGCTCCAACTTGAGGAGTGGTATATATATATATATATATATATATATTAAGTATTAATAATATTCTGTGGGGATGCCTATAGTAGCTATTGTAGTCTCTTGTTGCTTAATAAATACGCGTGTATGTCTCGTAACGAGCACACTTTTTTCTGTATTCTTTCCCTTTTTTTCTAACAGCTATATGGTCACATAGCGAAGTAAGAAATAGAATGTGGTTGCAAGGAGCGGTGCTGATGCAGAATATAGGGCTATGGCTAACGGAGTTTGTGAGATACTATGGCTGAAGAGAATTCTTGAAGAGCTGCGAATGCCCGTTAACATGCCAATAAAGTTGTATTGTGACAACAAAACTGCCATAAGTATTGCTCAAAATCCAGTACAACATGATCGCACGAAGCATGTAGAGATTGACATACTTCATAAAAGAGAAGATTGATAGTAGAACTGGTTGCATGCCTTTTGTTCCTGCTACTAAACAAATAGCTGATATCTTCACCAAAGGACTTTTCAAACCTAGTTTTGAGCTCTTTGTAAGCAAGTTAGGCATGATAGATATCTACGCTCCAACTTGAGGGGGTGTTGGATTTCTAAGGTAAGTGGAATAAATCTGATTTGATTTCTATCAAATCAAATCTGCTGAAATATGCTGGAATAAATCTAATTTGATTTTTAGGGAATAAATCAAATCAAATCAGTATTGAAATATGCTGAAATAAATCTGATTTGATTTCTAGGGATTAAATTAAATCAAATCTGTTGATTTGATTTGCTGATTTTATGGTCTTTTTGATTTGGGAGCCTTCCTCTACTATTTATTCTGTAATCATCTCTCTTGAAATTTAATAAGAATGATTATTCTTCTTCTAAAAAACCCTTCAAAAAGCAATCTCTTTTAGTAATTGATGCCTTGTATTTCATATATTTCCTCGATTAGAGGCAATTTAATTTAATAATGGAGTAGGAAAATACTAGGATTGGAAGGAGATAGAATGCATCCTAGGTCAGTGGCTTTGTTGCTTTGGCATGTCTGGAATTCATATTCAGTTGTCCATCAAAGTGTCTTTGGCAATGCCATTTTTCTTGGAGGCGTGTTAATTATGATTAAGATTTTTTTATGCACCAATGTCCATTATACTCTATCATTGCATTCTATTCTGTCCTATCTGTAGTTTTCTGGATGATTCCCTCATTGCAGGAAATGGGATTGTTGGAGGTGAAACACGGTTTGCTTCAGATTGCAGAATCCTTGAACTTCCTCCACAACAATGCACGCCTTGTTCATCGGGCAATATCTCCTGAGGTTATCTCCTGTTTGCTTCTCTCTCTTGGTGGTTTTATGCTCTATAAATTATAATATATATACCTTTTTATTCTTTGGCTATTTAGATCATAAAGAGCTCTTACTAGTCTGGATTATTGGTTAATGCTAGTCATTTAAATTCAATCAACTACCAATTTTTGTCCTTGGCTGGATGCATGTAGGGTTGGGGGTGTGCCGTTGTAGCAAATCCTATATACAAAAACCTTGTTTACTTTTTCAGTTGCTCCAAATATGTATGAATTAACCTTTAAGACTTTAAGCGTTCCATATTGGTACCTGGAACACCTATCATTTTTGATCAGTTGAGAACCTATGTTGCTGGTTCTTCTAGTTGTGGGGTCTATGGAATGTGTAGATTTACTGACAAAGTAGTTGGTCATTTACTCTTGCAGAGCGTCCTCATTACTTTAAGTGGTTCCTGGAAGCTTGGTGGATTTGGTTTTGCAATTTCGGCAGATCAGTCCTCTGGTGATTTTGCTAATGTGCAGTCCTTCCACTATGCTGTGAGTCAACAAATTATAGGACACGATTAATTCATTTGAATCTCCACGATTTTTCTTTTTTTGATTATTTGATATAAATTGTTGCTTTGGATTGTTCTAATAAGAAAATGCTTTTATGCATCTGGTAAGTGTGCATGCCAAATTGTGCACCTTGGATTAGTTAATATTGTTTACTTGACCTGTTTCTTCTTCCTACTTTTTATCATGTAATCCCATATGATAGTTGTTTTTGTACCAACAAATCTGATGTAATGATTTTATACTGGTTGGGACCCCTCTGTATGATGTTAGAAAAGGTGGTACATTGATTTTGCACTTTGTTGTTGCTGTGGTATTGAACTGTTAACCAGTTTCACTGGAGGTTTGTTATTAGGTCTAGCTCGTAGTTTTTTGTTTTAAAGTTGAATTGATGGGTTACTTCTACTCTTACCTGTACATTCTAATTTGTTATTATTTTTTTTTCATTTTAAACTGAACAGGAACATGACGTTGAGGATTCTCTGCTACCCCTTCAACCCTCTTTGAATTACACTGCTCCTGAATTGGTTCGGAGTAAAACATCTTTAGTTGGATGTTCCTCCGATATTTTCAGTTTTGGATGCCTTGCGTACCAGTTGGTTGCTCACAAACCTTTGTTTGACTGTCACAACAATGTCAAGATGGTATGATTTCAGCGAGCATAATTTTTATAACTAATTATCCTCATTTTTTATTTGATTACTATCAGCTGCTCTTTAATGAACAGGAGTCATTGATTGTGTTACGCGCCTGTCCATCAAGGAGGACTATCTTTTAACTTCTCATTTCTCCTTAATCTTATGCGCGCGCGCGCACACACACGTACACAGAAATTTTATATAAGGAGACTCCTGCAGGTTCATCAATGCTTATGTGAGCAAAGAACTGACTAGCTCCTATTTCAAAAGGGCATTTCAATACCTAGATATTTTTTGTTTTGGAGTAGCAGACAAGGAACTCCATTTATTGACGCTACTAGATAGAATAGAACCCATATTTCTTCATATTTAAAAGAAGAGTTTGATCCTGGCTCAAAAGGAACGCTAGCTATGTGCTTAAGACATGTAAGTCCACTGTTGCTCTCGGGAAGTAGGGCTAAAGGAACAAAAACTTGCGCATGCTGATGATGCATAAATCCTTTTTGAGAGAGAGAGAGGTTAATGTGGGCGACACTATAACCATAGGTAGCGTAGATCTGACTTAATGATGGCCACCCATGAGATCGCACGAGACCACTTTGATTTTGAGTTGGGTAGCAAACATAGTGGTCCTAAAATAGCTGTTCTGCTATCTTAAATAAAGAAACTTCCATTTTGAGACCACAACTCATTGCAGAGCACCTTCTCTATGATCTTGTGAGATAACTGTTTAATTATCCACCACAAGACTCTTGATGTTTTTTCAAGGCTTGGGTACAAGAACATAATTGGAGAAATAAGGGTCAAAGCTTGGACTGCTCATGGTGATTCTACCCATAGAACATATCATTTGGGAGGAGACAACCCATTTATGATTATGGCCTAGAAAACTACTAAAAAAATGGATCACGTATATTTATATTTCAGTAGCTAGATCAGTTGCCAATAAACAAGTATGAATTGCCTCAACAAAAATGGATGGAATTGGATGTAAAGCACGTATTGAGATTCATTATTGATTAGGTATTAGTGGATTGAATTGGATGTTCTTCTCTCTTTTTTTAATTTATTGTTATGTAGTCTTTGTTTTATATATTCCTGTATTAATTCATTTGCTCATAGTGACATATCACTTAAGTTGGTTTTTCTAAAGGTGATTATTTACTTGTCTTGTAGGCCTTTAAAGACCCATTAACATATTTGATTATGAGTACTTGCCATAAAGTACTTGGTTCTGAAAATGATCCACATATGTCGAAAAATTGAACAATCCTCAATTATTGCATCATCCAACCACATTATTTTGTAGGACAACATTTGGAAACTTGGATTATGGCTGCTATGAGCGAATTTATGGCATATTTTATTGGTTGAAACTAGGGACAAAAAGAATTTAGTGTTGAAGAGGAAAGTGGCTGGAATTTTGGCCTAACTTCTATAGGTTGCTAGTTTTCTAGCAAAGAGGAGGTTGAGGGTCTAGGCAACAACGAGTTTATGATGTTTTGGTGAGTTGGTGTTAATCTAAACCCAATAAGTGTGGGAATGCATTGGGGTTGGTTGCGTGTAGTTTCACTGACAACGAATGATTGCCAAATGTGGCCTAAAAACTTTATCATGTTGAAATGGCCACAAGATGATGAAGCAAAAGTAAAATTAAAGAAGTTGTTAAGTTTGGAAATTGTTTGGTTCAAGTTGAACGTACTTGGACCAATTGGAACAATTGCTAATCAAGTGTTTTATCTTGTGTTATCTTAGTAGTTGTATATTATATTATACAAGAAGCATCTAAATTAGGTATTTTTGTTTTATGTTTTCTTATGTGATATGCCTATAGGTGAAGTATGTTTTGGTAATTCATTATCTTTTGGACAGGGTTTGTGGGAGTTGCCATGGTTGAATGTTAGCCATCCATAGGAAACCGGGCCTAAGGCTACTTGCAGTTAGAATGGTCGTGGATTTTGGTTATGAAAAGCTTCTTGATCTAGGGCTAAGAATCTAGAGGTAGAAGAAAGATTAAGGTGTTGTAATATAGAAGAGGGTAAATAGAGTCAAATGTCTATTGGTATCTCATTATTTATGTTTATGGCATAGTACCTTGTTGGTTAGAGCCTTGGACTAAGAGGTAGGGTCCCAGAACCACCCCGCACCTCGTAGGAGTCGAAGTCCCGTGGCTTGGTGTCTAGAGAGGGAGGTCACTTGACGTTATGCTTTCTAGCATGGATGCCTAGGTCGGTTTATTGAGGCGCTTGAACGGAGTGCATCTGAACTTGAAACATGTCCTTAGATTGGTGTTTGGTAGTTTGGCACTCCAAAAAGAGGTGCAAACCTCGTGACCCCTTTCTTATAAATAGGAAATAGCACTCTCAAATAAAGAAGGGAGATTCTTCGTTCTTCGGGATTTGTACTTGAGCTTTGGGAGTCATTTCTTTGCATCTCCCACTCTATGTTGAGCAGTTTACCTCTCCTTCTCGACATACACTGATTCATGCACAATGACATACATGTGTACTGTCAGACCCCGCACATGCAAGGTACTTTACCTGTATAGTGGGGGCATAATCTCGCTATGTCTCTTGGCCTCAAAATCAATAGGGCTTAGAACAGCCAAGAAAAAACATCCATACACGCCTGATTCAAAAGCATTTTTTCATTTACATTGGAGAAACATGAGTTTCCAAGGGATACTCCATTCCATACATCAAAACAGGGATACTCCATCGCGTATATTACAACACTAACTCAGAGTTACGAAATTATATAGTCTCCAACATAATGCGTCATATAATTACAAACTATACAACGAAAATAAAAAACGACATTTAAGTTTCGAGCTCAAGCCTAAGACGTCGACAGTGGTGGATCAATCATCTAGCAGAACCTGCTATTTGCAACCACAAAGGTTCAAGGAGAGCGCACTTAGTATTATAATGAATAAAATGAAACCAAACATTCAGTTTACGGATACTGAAATATTTTTGAAAGACAGTTTATCTGATTTTAACAAAAAATGAGAAATATCATATTCATATTAACACATTTGTCCCATAAATTATAAGTAACTTGCTTCTTTAAAAAAGGTATAAATAAGGCTTAACATCCACAACACATTATAACCATTTCTCATAATGCTGCCTACCGGTCACAATACATTATAACCATTTCTCACAATAAGACTTAACAGCCACAACACATTATAATCATTTTTTATAATATGGCTTAACAATCTCAACACATTATAACCATTTCTCTCAATAAGGCTTAACAATCACAACACATTATAACCATTTCTCATAATGTGGCTTAACAGCCAAAACACGTTATAACCATTTCTTACAATAAGATTGAATTGCCACAATCCAATACTCCAAAATGGTATAATTAAGGCTTAACAACCACACCTCACATTCACCATACACGGATATGCACGTGGTGGAATGACCACACCCACATAGGGCAATCACACGCAAGATCACACCCACACAGGGCAACTCGAGGTTACACCCACATAAGGCAACCACAAACATGCCGGATACCCGTAACAACTTAACACTTTGAAATAAAAGTATATCATTAACATCATTAATCTTTCACACACATGTTTCTTCCAAAAATATAGATAGCACATTTGAATATAAAAGTCTCATGCTATCATTCACCAAAACTCATGATTCCATGACATGGATATATAACCATTTTTGAAGATATCTCACATAATCATTTTTTTTCAAAATAATATATAAGCACTCTCACCTTGTTTAGGCAAAACACAACCTACTTCCTCTCAAACGAGGCAAAGCTCAAACCTCTGGCGTCAAAACCCCGGTGCCTAGCAAGCGACCAAAATAATACGTCGTCAACGTAGGCATTAACTCCTATCGTCAAACGGTAAAAGAAAGGTTATGGTTTTCGGAAGGTTTCTACGATTGATGGTTATAGCTCCATTCCTTCTAAAGCTAAAGAAAATCCATCTCTTATCTCATTCTCACCAACCCTTGAGGTTAAAAGGTCACAACCCCAATTTTCACCACCAACACACACTGTCCAAATTTAATGATAGTCATTGTAAATTAACTTTGACATAGCAAAACAACTCTAAAATTTACGAAATTTGGACAATTGCTATTTCAATGTGTCCTCTAACTTTTTCATGAAGGAATTTTTTCCCAGATCTCATTAAAAATAAAAATAAGAATTTTGGCCTCTGTAAGTAACTAGGTTGGATTTGTCCACAAAGGGACAGATTCTGTCCATCCACTTTAAAATCTATTTTGACCTATCAACTGATATTCAAAATTCGTTAAACTTTGCAGGCACCTAAGATAACATCTTCGGAACCTTTTCCATGAAGAAAATATTTCCAAAATAAGTACTTAAAATAAGGTTTTAACCTCTGCAACAAACTGTGTTGAATCTGTCTCAGATTCTGTCTACTTTGTTTGAAAATACCTTTGACCCATCAAATGGTATTCAAAATTCTTCAAATTTTGCGGACACCCAAAATAATATGTTAGGAACATTTGTCATGAAGAAAACATTTCCAAAAGAGGTCTGTAAAATAGGGTTTTACCCTCTTGAACAAACTATGCCAGAAAGTGTATAATTTTGGGAAAAATTCATTTTCTCTCAAACCACCTGACCAAATCTTTTCAAATAAATTTTATATGAAAGCCAACATCCATATCTAACTCTGGAATCAAAAATCAGGTCAATGGGATTTTTCTAGAATTAATTAAAATTATTTAAAGTTTAACCTCACTGCTTAAAATTCTTGGAACTGAATCTGTTAGTGACTTAATCACTTCTTTGTTCATCTTTTCATGACAAAAGCTAACTTCTTAAGCATGGGTCATTAGAAATATGAGATGAAAGATTGTTCTTGATTTAAGAATTGAAAACTAGAGGAATTCCTTACCTTTTTGGATCTTGATACAAAAGAATTAGATTTAGTTTTGTAGGGGTTTGCCTTCTTTCCTTTCCTTTCCTTTCTTTCTTCTTATTTTTCTTCTTCCTTCTCTCTTCTTTCTTCTTAGCCAAAATTTTGAAATAGTGGGGAAGAGAGGCTGAATTCTAGTATATATAGAGGCTTAAGGCTCCTAGGGGGCTTGTACTTTGCATATAAAACAAAAGGAAGCAAGAGTTGGCAAGCATGACAAGCACATAGGTGAGTAACACACTTGGGGCCCAAGTTTGGCACCACTTCCCCATGTGGCCGGTCGCCTTTTTGTGTTTTTGTTTTCAATTATCTCCAAAGATATTTACTTAATTTGTTTTATTTATAAATATGACAAAAAGACTTAATGAGGGTTTATCCTTGTAGGCTTTAGGCTTAAACTTTAGGATGAGTGTTTTTAAGCTTAACTTGAGCTCTTAAGCTTACATTGGCTCAAACTTGTTCTTTTACTTTAATCTTGGGTTTAGACATATGCTTACCCATTTAACATTGAGGTAAGATTGCGTTGGATTTGACCCATTCCACACTTGGGCTCAAAAAACCCTAAACGTCCCAATTAGTCTTTCTTGAGGAGGCTCGGTTCTAGAACTTTGCCTTTCGAATTTGTTTTTGTGTCTATTCGTAACTTCGACTTGAAACCTTTACTTTAATTCCTTTTGTTTTCTCCATACTTGGTAATCTAGGAACTGAAATTTTACATGAAGACGGACAATCTCGTCAATATAGTCGGGCAAACCGATTCATAGAAAATGTCATCCATAAAAAAAATTACAAATTGGTCTAGGGAACTCCTAAACACTTGATTCATTAGGTCCATAGACACAACAGGCGCATTAGTCAACCCAAAATGCATCACAACAGACTTGTACTGTCCATATCGAGTTCTAAAAGCAGTCTTAGAAATATCTGATTGTCTCACTTTCAATTGATGGTACCCCAACCTCAAATCAATTTTTGAGAAGACTTTGGGGAAAATGATACTTATTTTTAATGGTAACTCTATTAAGTTGTCGATAATCAATACACATTCTTAGAGTTTCGTCCTTTTTCCTCACAAACAGCATGAGTGCTCCCCAAGGTGAGACACCGGGTCTAGTGAAACCCTTGTCTAACAATTGTTGCAATTGTTCCTTAACTCACGCAACTCAGCAGGTGACATTCTATAAGGTGGAATGGATATAGGCGTCGTGCCTGGTTATAGGTCAATTGCAAAACTCAATTTCTCGATTTATGGGTATTCTCAGCAAGTCCTCTGAAAATATATCTAGGAACTCACAAACAACTGGCATCTCAGAAAGTTCCTTTCCTTTCAATTCAGTGTCAACTACATGTGCCAAGAATCCTTGGCAACTCTTTTGTAATAATCTTGAAGCCTTAATTGCTGATACAACACGAGCGGCTGTCCTAATTCTATCCCCTTGGAATACATTTTCATCTCCCCAGGTATTTTAAAGATCACTATTTTCTCAAAGCAATCTAATGATGCATGATATAATGACATCCAATCCATCCCTAGTATTAAGTCAGAACCTATCATATTTAATGGCATCAAATCGACTAACATGTCTTTATCCCCTAATCTCAATGAACCTCTCTCTCATGGATCCACCTCCTAAATTCCCGTAAAACCTTAAGAACCATTACTTGGCTGAGAAGATGGCGAGTAGGAGGAGCTTTGGGTTTCCGTCGTGGTTGGGTAGCAGAGGGAGGAGGAGCTGAATCTGTGAGAGAGAATCGAAGAAGGGACCTGTGTGTGTGTATATATAAATACTTGTTCTCGATTATAGATTCTGCAATAGGGAGATGCAGGGAGAAGGGAGGTTTAGTTTGTAATGGCTGTTGTAGCATGAGAGAGAGAGAGAGAGAGAGAGAGAGAGAGAGAGAGAGAGGTTTACTCTTCTTCCTCCCCTTTTTAAATAAGGGTAAAATTGGAAATAATGTAAAATAACTACTAATGTTAGCATTTTCCGTTAAGTTTTTTAACGGTTATTTGACGAAAGGGGGTATCTGAAATATAAAAACAAAGCAAAAAGGAGGGCAGTGTCATTTCAAAGACTTTAGTGGAGGTCCTTGAAATAAGCTTAAACCTCAGGGAATGTAACTGTAGTTTACCTAATCATATATGATGTCATCAACACAGACCTATTCAGGAAGGACTACTGGGCCAACTTCGGCATCCTCTTCTGTAGCCACAATTGGTGAAAAAGGGTTGAGACGTCTTATTATAGCACTACTAATATCTTTTCTTTCCCCTAGTAGCATGGGGTAGCTGCGGATGACACGAATAGATCAAAACTTGTACATTGCGACATATTGATATCCATGAAAGCATTGAAGAACATTTGATACGGAACATAAGATTTTGATTATAAACATTTCCATTGAAAAACATAATTTACAAGGGTAACCAAGGTATAGTAGCACTTACCTCAAACATGATCCTTTCTTAATTAAGAGCTTTTACATGCAAAACATATATTATACTCATGATGGAATACATATATATTCACATTTTGAGGAAGTTATAGCAATTAGTGGATGTTATATTCTATTATTGGTCATCATCCCACTTAGGACTTCATAAACGTATTTTAAAAAATCAACATATTTGTGACCATGGCTGTCCGGATGTCCAAAATCAGTGGGCTAGACAGCTTCTATCCAAAAGCTTCAAACAACCATAACTCAACCTTTCGGACTCCGATTGGGGCAAAGTTTGTGTCCAATTTGAAGCTCCGTAAGTTTAGTTTCTAATGGTGGTGGTCTCATCATCTTATTCCAAACATACAGAAGATTATGATCAAAAGAGTGAAGGCTAGTTATAAAAAAAAGTCTAGATTTGTTATTATTTTGCTTATGTTTGATCATGCTTCATGTCCAAAATTAAAATCTTAAGTTTAATCATGTATCACACCTGTAACAAGGTATTTTAAGGTTTTATATTCATTTAGGTTCAATATTCATGTAGTTAAATGATGAAATTACCATGGATTCCTACTTTTTAAGAACCGAAAAGAAGAACCCTAACTTTTACTATATATTAACCTTAAACTTATCAAGTAATTAATTTTAATCCATTTTAATCTTGTTATTTTTAGATTATAAGATAGAGAATAAGTTTCTTACTTTAATTTGAAATCTTATACAAAAGCCCTATGTTTTTTCTTCACTTGATTTTTCTTTCCTTTTCCTTCACTTTCTTTCTAACCAAACACCTTTCTCCAGATTTTTTTTTGAGCTTCTTTCTCTTTCTCAACTTTTCTAGATTAATATCTTTAGCTAACATATATGCACACGTCCATATTTTACACTAAGACTTAGCCTTAGAATGACACCTAGCCTTAGAATGACACCTAGCACTAGGTGAGTCACTAATTTTATAATTACCAAATTTAGTTAATTAATTAAGTATTAATCTAATTAATCAAGTTTAGGTTAGTTAATCTCACTTAATTTGGTTAATCTTACTTACCGGTAAATATCCCTAGTTAGGCTAATTAATCATACTTATCCCTACTTAATCTTGTTTAATTTTTGCATGTTAATCCCAAGGTCTCTGAAATATTAACGTAAGTCTTTTAAGCACCTCAATTTAGGATTTTAAAATCGTTTAGTCGCATAATTATACATTAACGGAATTAGTTAGTGAAGCACGCCAATTTTTCTCTCTATACTTTGTATACTTTACAACTATGAAGCACGGATACTTCAAAAATTGTGCCGTACACGTATCGGATACGTATCGGATACCGATACGTTCCCGATACGCCGGGATACATATCGGATACGGCTAGAAAGTAACCAGAAATTATTTTTTATTTTTTCAATTCTGGATACGTCTTGGTACGTTTGGGATACGTCGGGATACATATGGATACATTTGGGATACGGCGGAATGAGAAAAGTTTTGGAATCTCAAAAGACCTAGTGGTATAAGTTAAATTCCTAAAGGCAGAGATCACAAGAAGGCTTTTCGGTGTCCAATCTAGCCCTAGTGGTGTTCAATCGAACCCTAGCAGTTGACATTGAAGCTTCGGATTGAAGTTCAATGTCAATCGTGATCGAGCAAGCCCTAGATTTCGACGATCCAGAACCAGAAGTTGATTGAAGCTTTACATG
>JAUMHN010436320.1:0-11802 GCA_032360265.1 Heliamphora ciliata
GGTAAAAGGCTCAAAGGCCCAAGTATATTTGAAGATGCAGGGGTACCTTGGCTCATCGTTAAATAAAACTAGGCACGTAAGCCCTAAAAACTAAATATATCTAAAGTAACAGTGTGAATGAAGTCAGATATAGGGGAAGTCTCTCTCATCTCATCTCCCTAAGATAATCTTTGTTGTCGCCATCATCAGTGCTAGTAGAAGATAGACTCCAGAACGGCTTCGAGCTAATGAAGCGGATCATTGAGTAGAGCGAGCTTGGGAAGAGGTGAAAGACCGATGACCTCACACCATACCCTGAACTGGGGCACGCGGCTACAGAAAGGAAGATAAGGGTATGTGCAGGAACAAGATGAAGAAGAAGGATGAAGAATTATTAGAGAATACTCACTATGGACTCAGGGACAAAAGAAATGCCAGCCGCTTGGAGAGAAGCATCTTGCCGGCGAATCAGCGCCTTCATGCCTGACATCAAGAGCAGCTGATGATCCACCCATGCCTGGTCAACCTTTAAAAAGGAAATGAGATTTGTGCAAATTGAATAAGGAATGATAGAAAAGAAAAAAGAAAGGACAAGGATAAACCCTGAAAACATCAACTCTAAACTATAGAGTTGGTGGGACGAGAACATGAAGAACAAATGGATGAGCTACCACAAAGACATAAGCGTCCCAAGGAATCTCTGCTCCCGTTTCTCTTACTTCTACTCCAGCAGCTGCCACTCCTGCAGCTCTTGCTCCAACTACAGCTATTGTTGATGCTACTCGATTTCTCCTCCTAACTCTAGCCGATTTGGCTGGAGGATCTCCTACAACCGCTGGACAAGGACCTATCGGTCCCATCAGGTATGCTCTCGCCCACGTCGTGTAGTTGCATGCGGGCCCCAGCAATAAAGAAGTATGAGTGCTAGCCATCTCTCAAATGATGTCCAGATCAATCACGATGTTCGTCTGGTGTATGCGAATAGGAGGAGGCACTAGAATATGGAAGTGATTCAGGTTGAGAGACTAGCGGATGACTTTATCCCCGAGGTACCACTCCTGGCAGAATGGGACCTTTAGTAGAACCCGCAGATTAGAGGTAGCACGACTACGCATCAGATCCACACCAACCCTCTCCTCCACCTCTCGCCAAACATCCCGATGAACCTTTAGAGAAAAGAAGGTATCGAATAAGAAAATAGGGGAAAAAAACAAGTCAAATCATTCGATAAGCAGAGAACAGTATGATAGTAAGCAGTGTTGACAGAGAAAATTGAGTGATCAGCGAAAGCAGTAAATAGTAATCAGAATAAAGCAGTGGTGAATGATAAATAGTATGAACAGTGAAGACAGAGCAGAGAACGAGAGGTAGAAGTTATACTTGATCAGGAGTCAGCTGATCTAAGAAAAGTCGGAGTCCGTCAAGACTCTTTCCCCTGGGTCTCGCTCTCTTGTATTTGCTCATCCATCGAGCTGCACGGGGAATCACCAAGGGATTCTCATGGGAGTTCACTGGGACAGACATCCTTAGGAACTCATAACTCCATAGTTGCGAAAGAAAGAGTCAATAGAAGGACAGATAACAAATATGTGAACAGATGAAAGAATATAAAGATAAAAATAGTGATATACCTCCCAGATGCTCCAGTACCCCACAATACCATGCTCATGTGGGATTCCGCGTCACGGCCTTCATGAAGCTGCACAATGTGGCAAGAGCAGCACCTCTCTTGTCATAGGTGGCGACCCAGTCCAGATGGTGGAGAGCTCCTAGATAATGCAGATGGATGGTACTTTCCTTGTTCACAAACAAGGAGATACCAAAGATATATAGCATAAAGGCTCGAGCTACCCACTCATAGCGATGAGGCTCTGAGCACTGGAAATGGAAAAAGTGAGTGTAAAACAAGGTGTACTTGACTCGTCCTTGGTCCATCTGAAGGAGAATGGTGCCGAGAAAGTATGTCATTGCCTCGGTGGACTGGGAAATGTCCGGGTTGAATGGAATGGGGTCTCTACCAATGCGGATGCCGGTAATCATCACGAAGTCTAGTGGAGTCAAGGTTGCTTCGAAAGTGGGGAAGTGAAAGGTGTTTATGGTGTCTCACCATCTCTCGGTAAGAGCTGTCAGCTGTATGTGATCATTGTGGGTCTCACCTTGCAATGGTATAAACTTGCCAAAACCAGCTCCATCAACAAAGGCTCAACTCTGAGCAAGGAGAGCTCTGTACCATTCCAGCGCACGGCCAGAATTGCCAAAGCCTCGGATTTATAGGCCAGCCTGTGAAAGCAAAAGAAAATAGTCAGAAGATGCAATAAGAAGCTGTCAAATCAAATACAATGCTAGAAGAATGAAGAAAGATATAACAAAACCTTAGTTATATGCGAAGCGCTGTCTAGGTCCTAGGTTCGTGAGACGATCCCTAGGTTTTCTTAGCCCTGGTGCGCTAGGCAAATCCTTTTTTAAATCTTAGTTATATGCGAAGCATTGTCTAGGTATTCCTAAGTCCAAAAGGCGTCTTAGGTCTATCAAATCCTAGTGAGGTAGGTACTTTAAGCCCTGGTGCGCCAGGCAAACCTTTTTCAAATCCTAGTTATATGCAAAGCATTGTTTAGGTATTCCTAAATTCAGAAGGCGTCTTAGGTCTTTCAAGCCCTAGTGTGCTAGGCACCCTAAGCCTTAGTGCACCAAGCAAACCTTTTTTTGAAATTCTAGTCATATGCGAAGCGCTGTCTAGGTATTCCTAGGTTTAGAAGGTGTCTTAGGTTTCTCAGGCCCTAGTGAGCTAGGCAGCCTAAGCCCTAGTGCGCTAGATAAAATCTTTTTAAAATCCTAGTCATATGCGAAGCGCTGTGTAGGTATTCCTAAGTCCAGAAGGCATCTTAGGTCTATCAAGCCCTAGTGAGCTAGCCACCCTAAGCCGTGGTGCCCAGGCAAATCCTTTTTCAAACCCTAATCATATGCAAAGCATTGTCTAGGTATTCCTAATTCTAAAAGGCATCTTAGGTTTATCAAGCCCTAGTAAGCTAGGCACCCTAGGTCTTGGTGCGCCAGACAAATCCTATTTCAAAATTCTAGTCATATGCGAAGTGTTTTTTATGTCCTAGGTTCGTGAGACGATCCTTAGGTTTGTCAAAGCCTTACTTCTCAGGCACCCTAAGTCTAGAAGGCGTCTTAAGTTTTTCAATCCCTAGTGCGCTAGGCATCCCAAGCCCTGCTCCTCAGGCACCCTAAGTCTAGAAGGCATTTTAGATTTTTTAAGCCCTAATGCGCTAGGTATCTTATGTTTCAAGCTCTGATTCTTTGGCACCCTAAGTCTAGAAGGCATCATAGGTTTCCCAATCCTTTGTGATCTAGGCACCTTAAGTCCATAAGGCGTCTTAGGTTTCTTAAGCCCTGCTTCTCAGGTACCTAAGTCAAAAAAGCGTCTTAGGTTTTTCAAGCCTTGCTCCCCAGGCATCCTAAGCCCTGCTTCCCAGTCACCTATGTCATGATTGCTTTTTATGTACTTTTAATGCCCCTATGATGTGTTTGTATGCCTGTTTTTGGGATTTAAAAATTATTTTAAAGACTTGACTTAACTTTTTAGTTGTTTTTTTCTCCTGTTCTCGTCTAAATTTTTATGTCTTGACTCGACCTATTAATCTGTTTTGCTTCCCCGTTCAAGATAATTTCTAAGATTTTGACTCAATCTATGCAATTATTTTATCTTCGGCTGAGTTCTTAGATCTTGACTCAATCTTTGAATTATTGCTTGTTTGTGCTCATTTAGGTCTTGACTCGACCTTTAGGGTATTCTTTTGACATGTTAATATCTGCATCTTGTTTGGCATCTTGCATCATGCATCTTTTGCATTTGTTCAAGAACTACGTTTTGGTCTGATCTCTAGCAAAAGGGCACGCAGGTAGTTCGATGGAAGTTCGAGTACCACAACCATCATATGAATGCCTGTGTGTTTGGAGCCTAAGATTGGTAGCTCGGTCAAATGGATATTATCTCTGGGTCTTTAATATAACTCGCATCATGTGTTGCTGCGCAAGTTATGTCAAAGAGAGGCAACTATAAACACCCCAATTTGACCTCGTCGAATCTTAAGCTTATTTGGGTGAATCCAATGATGAAAATCGAGTGGTATGATGCGCAAATTCTTTAAACGATCGTTGGGAAATGATTTAATTCCAGTACTCCGTGAAATCGAATCGCAAGATCATATCTTTCGAATCTTGAGGCCGCCACCTTCAAACCTTATGACCTAATTATTCACTGGCCAAAGTAACTGCGCTTGCAAGCTATGAACCTTACAGCCGCAAATTTCGTTGTCGCGATCGCAACAAGAAATCTGTGGAAACCCTAACAAACCTCGTAGCCGCAACCTTCAATGTTGCAACCGCAATGTTCAAAGCTTGCAACCGCAACCTCTTTGGCATCTTCGGAGTTTGGGACGTATCACCACCTCATTGGGTAGCATTATTTATAAATACGTATCTTTGGTACGATTTTGGGAATACACTTTTCGGACATCGATACGTTGCCGCTTTATCGAGTACAATTCGGAGACGTAAATACTTTGCTGCATTATTAACTCATATCCCCGACTCATACTACTACCCTTCTCTCTCGGAGTACTAGAATAGGAGCATTTCTTGGATGATTGGAGGAACAACCATTGCATCCCCACGGCTTGAGAATTCATTCAGATACCGTGTTTCAAGTATACCTGCACGATCTCCGATATTTTTCTCTCCACACCTTCTACTCTTGTGGAGAGATCGGTTTAATTTTCGTATTTCAATTTATGATTAGCATGATTAGTCTTTTGATAGTTTATTATTTTCAATTACTTGGTTAGCATGGTTAATTCTAAAATGTTAGTTAGTATCAAATTGATTATGCTTTAATTACATCTTTATTTTTTTTTGAAATAATCATAATTATTAAGTTTTATTACTTTTAATTACATTGTTAGCATGCTTAATTTTAGGATTTTAGTTTGTATCGAAATTTTCAGTCATAATTATGGTTTTGATTAGAATAAGTTTCAATTTCTTATTCGATCCTGTCTCATATTTGACTCTACATATCGCATGCTTGCACCCAACACACTGTTTACCAAAATTCAGTAAAATAGTGCTTAAATTTCTTGAGGTCGCAACAATCAATGTTGCGCCCATATTATTCTAACACTCACATCTTCGTGGTGGCGACATTAATCCTCGTGCCCGCAACCTTCACCCCATTTTATCTTGCGACCGCAATATCCAAATGTTACGGCTGCAACCTTTGTATTGTTCCAGTTGCCAGTTTTTACTATTTTACTATTCTGTTGACATCATGCAGTCAGTATTGTTTTCCAAAGTTCTGCCCTTTGTTTTCCTTATATTATTTTCATCCTAGTTTAATATTAATATGATTTAAGTTTGCTAGTTTATTTTGTATGACCCTATTCTATGTTTATCACATGCGGTTTGCACAACGTATCATTTAGTTAGATTTTGCATGCCTTAGGATTTAGGATTTCTTTTATATTTTGTTTAGTGTTCTATATACCTATGTTATGCTATTTTCCTACTTGATTTTGAATATTCACCCTTTGTCCCAATTTTATGTATTTGTATGTATTTGAAAAATATAATTAAAGAAACAATGATGATTAGTAGTGGCCAACCTCACGGTTGGGTGAACATGGTGCCTAACACATTTTCTAATTCGTACCTTAGCCTACGAATCCTTGTCTTCTCCGGTTAAACATTTTAAAGATTAGTGGCTCATTTTTGTTTTTTTCTTGATTTTTCTCAAAAATTAAGTGGCGAGTCTATTTGTTACAAAAAGAGTTTTTAATTTTTTTTTTTGTTTTCAAGATGTTAAAATGTTTTCAAAATAACTATTGAATTTTCTATTTTTTGAACCAAACTCAAAATTCCTGCGCCATAATAGCTGGGGTCGACTTAACTTGGATCCCTATCTAATACTGAAGGTGTCAACACAATCGATCATTGGTGTCGACACTGATCTATTGTTTTTGAAATGTCTTAAGCATAACGTTAGAGGTGTTAACCCTCAGTCTTAATAGTGCTGATACACTTGAGTTTGTCAAGCGTGCTTTGCTTATAAGTGTCGACTCAAAAGCTAATTGATATCGACACAAATATTCTGTTTGAGAACATTGAATGCCAATCCATTTAGCAGTAAGTGTTATCTCAAATGGCAAAAAGGTGTCGACTCATAAATATATAGTGTCAACTCAACCTTTTTGAAAAACATTAAATTTAATATCTTTTTAAACATTAATTAAAAAATATAATTTAATAAAATTATCAAAATTCATATAAAATACCATTGAACTAACGATCTCTTCTTTTTTTTTTTTATGATAATAATATTTTCTATAAAATATTTTAAAAAGATTTAGACAAAGGTACTCCCCTTATCATCATTCCTTAACAGAATAAATATTTATAAAAAAAGGTGGCATAATAGATCACTTAATCATTAATCAATATGAGAAATGAAATCAATTTGATAAGTATGCAAACAATCATGAATTTTCATACATCAGTAGACAAGAAATTCATATAAATTGCAATTCAATACCATCAACCATCAAATTTAAGACCAAAATATTTCATCCAAACAAATAACCAAAAGTTTGTCAAGGTAACCAACAACCACATTCAACCATACAAAATTACAATCAACTTAATTATTTTTCAAACACAGCTACAGAAATTCAACTTTCTTCTGTTAGAGGAAAAACTGCCAAGATCATTGTTTTTGTAAACGATTTTTGGTAAAAATTAATTGGACGGACAAACGCCGAAACGGGCTCTAGATAAAACTTTTGATGTCGAACGATCAAAAATAAAACCCGTGCAACTAAAGTTAATTTAGAAGAATACTTTTTGTCAATCGATTCTTCAACTACGATTTGATTTCGTGTTGAAGCTCCAGCCAGATCTTCTATTGTATTCTCTTACGCGATTCTCGAGCGTAGTGTGGGCTACGGACTATCGAGAATTCGTACCGGTAGAACCCAGATATATTTAGTCTTGAAAAATAAGTTATGATATAAAACTAGCTCAACCTACCTGCATATATATAGGGCTACAGTAGGGACTTAGGGAGTAATTATGAGTAAAACTTTCAGTAGAACATAGATACCTATTAGCGATTTCTACAATTATGGAAAGACAACAGCGATTTTTGTAATTTTCACAAAACAATGAATTACAGTTCACACTATTAAATAACTATAATTGCACTCTGACCCATAATCTCAAAACCTTTTTGCATTGAGCTCTTGTTATTAAATGATTATCATTTCTCTCCACGTTAAGATTCCTGATACTCGCCAATTAAATTTAATTACTGACAATTTAATTTAATCAGCATCTTAATATTTCTTAAGTCTTTTCTCTTAACTTATTTGACCGCCGAATAATCAAATCCACCTGCATGGTTTGACCCGGTCAAAACTTATAAGCTTTCTTAAGCAGGTATCATCAATCTCGATCTTTCGGGACGTGAATTTCGTCAAAAAATAATATTTATAATATAAATAATACCGTTATCTAACTCATCGAAAATATAGACTCATATAAAATTGCACCATCTAATGAATCAAAATAACGAATATTAAATATACGCAAATCAATAATTATTTCAGAATTAAAAAAATAAGCACTATTCATAATAACCTTGGGGTAAATTAATTTATATAGTCAGTATAAAATTAATTATCTCAAATATCTCGTTTAATACATACAAAGTATATTAATACAGAAAGTCGGAACAATATACGACGCTATTATCTGTTCCTCGTAGTCAAAACAGACTTACTAAAATTTTGTGCTACAGTCGTACCGATGGTATGTCCATTTCTATCTAAACTATAAACATAAAACTTATATTCTGCAAGAACCTAAAATCTTATCTTTTATGTGTAAGTCGTACTCAACACACCAGATTAATTACTATACAAAATATCGGACATTCATGCATAACATTAAAAAAATGATACACATACATTGCTCATTAAGATTCTCATAAAATGAAAAATCAATTTTATTCAAATAAAATTAAATACTAAAAGTATGATTTTTAGTATACCAACCCTAACAATCTCCCACTTATACTCAAAATCATGGTGCCTTACATCTGACTCCCATGCTCTCTACATGACTATCAAAAGTCTTAATGGTAAGCTCTTTGTAAAGGATCTACAAGGTTGTCTTCTGATGCAAGCTCTATGTCTTACTAGAAATCTAAGTTGTGTACTCCAAATGTACTAGATTGTCAGCCTGGTAAACCAACATATAATTCTTAGTCTTTTTCAAATACTTGATTATATTCTTTACTGCAGTCCAATGCTCCTGCCATGGGTTAGTCTGATATCTTCTAATCATGCCAACGACAAAACTGATGTCGAATTTAGTGCAAAATATAGTATACATGAGGCTTTCTACAGTTAACGCATAAGGAACCACCTTTATCTTCTCTATCTCATCAGGTGTTTTAGGACACTGATTCTTGGATAGAGTGATTCCATACCTAAAAGAGAGAAATCCTTTCTTGAAATCCTGTATGCTAAAACAAGTAAGGATATCATCGATATATTTTTCTTGTGACAAGCCAAACATTCTTTATTTTCGATCTCGCACAAGCATGATCCCAAGGATGTGACTGGGTTCTCCCAAGTTTTTTATATCGAACTGTCCAGATAACCATACTTTAACTGTAGATAATACCCTCACATCGTTTTCGATGAGTAAGATATCGTTTACATAAAGTACTATAAAGATTACCACGCTTTCGTCACGCTTCTTGCACACACAGGACTCATCTAGACTTTAATCAAAATTATAAGACTTAATAACTTGATCAAACCAAGTGTTCCAAGACCTCGATTCTTGCATAAGTCCATAAATAGATCTCTTAAGCTTACACAACACGTGTTCCTAGCCCTTTGCAATGAATTCGTCTAGTTGAATCATATAGATACACTCGTCAAGACTTCCATTAAAAAAAACTGTCTTGACGTCCATTTACCAGATTTCGTAATTAAAATGAGCGACAATGGATAAGAGAATTCGGATTGACTTAAGCATAGCTACCGGCAAAAAGGTTTTCTCATAGTCGATCCCTTCTTTCTGAGTGAACCCTTTAGCAACAAGCTTAGCTTTGAAGGTTTCAACCTTCCCCTTTGCTCCTCTTTTTTTTCTTGTAGATCCACGTGCATCCAATGAGTTTTATCCGTTCGGGTGGTTCTATAAGTTTTCAAACCTGAGTGTAATACATAGATTCTATCTATGAATTCATAGCCTTTTGCCAAAGATCTGCATCTTTGTCTTGTAGTGCTTCATTGTAGTTACAGGGCTCGATATCCAGTTCTGTGGGGATATTGTCATACGACTCTTTCAAGAACATATACCGATTAGGTTGATGAACAACCCTCCAATATGACGAGACACTACCTGTGTTTGTGTACTAGTAGTAAGAGGCTGTGCAGAATCTGAACCCTGTGTATCAACACCCTGTTTTTGATTTGCACTTGTCCCGATAATTCTCTCACTACGACGAGGTAATAAAATATTAGTGAATTGGGATTCCTCTTTCGTTCTACAGGTATTTCTTCTTAGTTTTTCCTAAATAATTTTGCTATTGGGACTGTAATACATAATATAATACTCTTCTAAGAATCGGGTATTGGTGCTAACAATGACCTTTTGATCCTTAGGGTTATAAAATAGAGCATCCTTATTCCCTTGGGATATTCCACAAAAGAACAGACTTTCATTCTCGGTTCCAACTTACCCGCGTTCTCTTTCAGCACAGGTGCCGGACACCCCCAAATACAAATGTGTTTCAGACTAGGCTTATGCCCGGTCCACAATTCTGTGAGAGTAGAAGGTACTGACTTAGAAGGTACCAAGTTCAGAATGTAAGTTACTTTTTCTAAAGCGAGTCCCCAAAATGAATCGGGTAAACCTGAATAACTCATCATATATCTTACCATCTCCATAAGAGTTATATTCCTTCTTTATGCCATCTGCAGTCAATTGGGATGTAATCCCCTCTGATGATAGGTAATCCTTAAACTCTCCAAAGAGGTATTTGTCACCACGGTCGGATCGTAGTGATTTGATTTTTTATCCAGACGCTTCTCTATCTCTGTCTTGAATTCTTTGAATTTCTCAAAACATTCAAATTTACGGTGCATTAGGTAAATGTATCCATACCTTGAGTAGTCATCAATAAAACTGACGAAATACTCAAAACCACCTTTAGCACAGATTGCCATAAGACCACACACATCAGAATGAGCCAGTTCCAATGGTTCTTTAGCTCTATAGCCTTTGGCCGAAAAGACCTCTTGATCATCTTACCCTCTAAGCAAGATTTACAAACTAAAAGTGCCTCCACTTCCAATGAACTCAAGGTCCATCTGATACCAGTCTGTTTATCCTTTTTAGATTAATATAATCCAAGCAAAAGTGCTAAAGAAACGTTTGATTCATTAAAGAAGAAAACTTTCTCTTATATGGTAAAATAGATGTGCTATTCATTTCAGTTGCAGTGTAGGAGAGATAGGAGATACAACATACAGATTATCCACCAATGTACCAGAATAAATAAAATATTTATTTTTCTTCACAACGACAGAGTCACCAAAATGAATTGAATATTTGTTCTCTATTAAACTCGAGATTGAAATTAAAATTCTTCTAATCGAAGGTACATAAACTCAATCTTTTAGAGGTAGTAACCTATCTCTACTAAAATTGAGAGTGACATCAACTATTACAACTACCACCACACTTGTATTATTGCCCATGTGCAAGTAAATTTTTTCATTACTGAGCTACTTGATTTCTTAGAACCCCTGTAAAGAATTACAGACATGATTAGTAGCTCCCGTATCTACGCACCAAGT
Source organism: Heliamphora ciliata (assembly GCA_032360265.1). Taxonomy (NCBI): domain Eukaryota; kingdom Viridiplantae; phylum Streptophyta; class Magnoliopsida; order Ericales; family Sarraceniaceae; genus Heliamphora; species Heliamphora ciliata. The sequence continues at coordinate 10,911 of JAUMHN010436320.1, forward strand.
ACTAGTTAATAACACCACTAAATATGTTTCAACAACCAGTAAACAGAAATTACCTTATTTGTCCTGCTTACTGAGAAAAACCGAACACTGCTTTTTTCAATGCCCAAACTGGTTACATGATAGCACTTGCCTCTTGGCTTCTTCACACCAGTTTTTGGTCCCTTAACTGCTTTTAGACTTATGTTTTCCTTTGTCTGAACTTTTTTCTTCTTCTTACTTTTCGGCTTAGAGAAAGAACCATTCTCAGCCACATACACAGAACCCGACTTTCTAAGAATACCCTTGGCTGCTTGAAGTTCCTTAAGAAGTTCTGCCAGTGAGTAGGTTGGCTTATTCATGAATAGTTCAGGCAGAACTACTTAAAACTTTCAGGCAGTGACTGGAGTATGATATCGACCTGGGTTTTTCCGTCAATATTAGCACCAAGGATCTCTAGTTCATTCAGAAGACTGATCATTTTTAGAACATGATTCCTAACTGGTGTACCTTCAGCCATGTTTATATTCATTAGAGATCTCAGGGCCACCTGCCTTGCAGCATGATTTTGATCCCCAAACATTTTTTTGAGGTTCATCATCATGTCATAGGCACTGGGCATAGACTGATACTGATGCTGCATAACATTTGACATTGAAGCCAAATTGTAACAGCGAGCTATCTGATCAGCATTCTACCACTTCTGATGGGCCTGGGTTTTCCTTTCGGTAGCCCCCTCATCAGGTACTGGTGGACATATCTCAGTTAAAACAAATTTATAATCCTCAGTAGTTAATACAATGTCCAAGTTCTGTTTATAGTCAACATAATTTGGTCTCGTAAGTTTGTTTTCTTTGAGAATGAAAGTGAGTGGGTTAAAAATCATTTTAATCATGAGAATCACATAATTAAAATA